>VYZT01056725.1:517811-569616 GCA_013400735.1 Pomatostomus ruficeps | reverse complement strand
ATAATAATAATTTTTTTTAAAATCTAAAAAATTAGACTGCAATCCTGTAATTCACAGTTACAATACTTTCAGATCAGGTCCATTATAAATTCTTCATCTTATACTATACAAAGTTGCCCTTTTCATTGGCATCAAAAAAAAGGAGGTGCATGGAGATTTGTTTCAAACTGAAACAAAATATTTCATTTAAGAAATGCCATCCTGTCTGCTGCTTGATCCGTTTTTTATTAGAAACATTCATTGAAACTGATTTTTTCCCCCCTAAATAATTCAAGTTTTGAAAAATTGCATGTTTTTACGAACAAAAATTGTAACAGGAACTCTGATTATGCTTTCATGGATGTAAAATTATCTCAGATGTGCCTTTAGGAAGACAATATAGAGAAATACTATATAGGAAAAGTAACCGTGCTATTTATAAGCATATGGCCAAAAGTATCTGACCTCTGTGAGGCAGAAAAGGGCTTTTCTTCCAAAGGGTTCTGATTATTGTTGGGGGAGCTTTTGGGCCTTTTGCTAACATTAAGATTGCTGCTGCAGCCACACAATTCAACATCCAGAAGAGAGCTGAGCAATATCATCGTTCTCCCAGACAGATGGCAAGGCTGGGTTCTTGGCAAGGATCCTGCAGAGGGAAAAGCAGCAGGATCTGAAGAGAATTTATATGTGAGGGAAGTTAGAAAAAGGAAATCAGGGGGCTTCGAATGCAAAAAGCTAAGAAACCAAGTGAAATCAGAAGTCAGTGAGCAAGAACAGGGATTAATGGTCCAAACTATGCTCAGAATAAAGGGGGAAATGCCCAGGGAAAGATGGAAGGCCTGGCATATTACTAATCCACAAACTCTGGAAAAAATTGCTTTGTAATAACAGTAGCTCTCGCCTTCATATCCCAGGATTATAAATGCATCTGGTGCCATCTCTGTTAGAGCTCAGCCCTAAGCCTTGTTAATTCTTGCTTGGTTTTTTGCCTCTCTCTTTCACTGCCAAAGTAACAGGAGAAAAGTCTCAGGGCATAGGACCCTGAAACATTTTTGGAAGAAGTTGGAGAACATCACTCAGTCAAAAAAAACCCCAACCCAACCCAAACCAAATTAAACCAATTATTGACCATTATTTTAGGGGATGATTATGTCAAAATAGATCACATTTCTTGCAGGTCTTCAGCAGTCACTTTCCTTACTCTGCCTTTCCATCAAATATCCCAATCAGATGGTGGTGATGAGCAGTGAGTCCCTGGGGCATTCCCAGGAGGATGTTCTCAGAGCTGACCACTGGCAAGTGAATCAGTGTGATTTAATCAGCTGGAGACCTGGTCTCTTTTTTTGCAATACAGATCAGCCCTTGGGATGCAAGTTTCTACAGGATTTTAGACAGGTAAAGGAACACTATGTATTACTGGGGAAAAAAAATCCATCTGATTCCTCTCAAGTGTCACAAGATTGGAAGTAAAATTTGTCCTTGCAATTAATGTCCAAAAGAAACCATGGCCATCAAACATTCTTGAAGGAGGACTGTATCACAGTCCCAGGTTGCAAACCCATTGCAACTGGAGCAAGAGCAGATCCAGTATAATTTCTGAGGTCTCTTTTGTGTTCTTGTTCAGAAAAATCAAGGACGGTATAGGAGTTTTCTGGCTTTCTTAATCAGTGACATGGTAGCTGGAAGTTAAAAGGAGCTACTTTGCCATCAAAGACAAAAAAATTACATGGAAGGGCATGTCAATATGTATTTTTCAGGTGTAAAATTATGTGTTAATGGCTACAACAATCAACTGTGGCTGCAAACACAGGAGGCTAACTGGGTCTGGGCAACAAGAGATTTAAAAATCAAAGTCTGTAGCAGAGCCTACCTTTAGAAAGAATTTGCTTTGAACTGTGGAAAAAGAGGTATCTTTTGTTGTAGCTTCAGAGGAGAGCACTGTATTAAGTGAAAACTAAGGAAAAAACTAGTTTTCTCCTGAAACTTTTTTTATTATCAAGAAGTTATTTGATAGATATGTAACACAGGTTCAAAAACTCTCCATGGGGCTTGTTAAGCAAGCTATCTGTGCCACAGATTCTGTAAAGAAGAGCAAGATATTTGAAAGTCATTGACTTGAAATCATCTGGTTCAAAGAACAGACATTCAGCAGTACAGATGGCACCTACTGATTGCTCCCCTGCAGCACAGGTAGGACGTGTAGGGTAAAAGTCCTTTGTGCAGTATGAAAAAGCATTGATTTGCTCAGAGATGCTGCGGGGGTCTCTGGGACAGGACTCATTTATTCACTGTTCCCACACTGCAGGTTGGAAAAGATTGGTGCTGATACAGTCCTGATACATCCAGAAAAGCAGGGAAACCAGAGCTGGAGTAATTTAGTGTGTTGCCAGCAGCCCTGATTAATTATTTAGAGAAAGCATTTTAGTTCAAAATTCTCTGCTACAGAGTCTATTGAACTGAAGTCATCCTACAGTCTCTGGATAATCTCAATTGATCTGTGGTGGGTTTTACACATTTCTGGGCAGGAGCACACCGTGTATGTTTGTTCCACCAGGAGAAAATACTTATTGCACTCTTTGATCCTACAGTCCTGGTTACACAATGTTCTGTGAGGAGAAACCACTGTGTTGGAGGCTGAAGCATTTGCAGCAGCCCATGGATTTGGAAGCAGAGGTGGACGGGGTATGAACACAAATAGTTCAGTTGTGTTTGATTGAACTGTCCTGGTTCATGGTGAGTAAGACTCTGGCTGCACTGCTCCAGTGCCTTCACATTTTTTCATTGTCACCCATCCCACTGGGGGAGATTTCTGGTTCCCAGCACACTGCACACTAAAATGACATTGCCTTATGTGGTGGTGGTGGCTCTCCCAGCAAAGTGGCTGTGGGCTGAAGGCAGCTTGTAATCCACTCTGTTACGTTATGAACTAAGGGACAGAAAGTCCCCCAGACTGTTAGAGGGAGATTATATCTTAAAGTCTGGTACTCTGTTGGTGCAGATGCTTTAAAGGTCGTTTCTAAGATGGTATGTGCTCCAGCAAGCTGGCACAGCAAACATGCAGCAGATGAAACAAGGAGCAGGCATCAGTCAAGCAGAATAAACAGCTTTTCTGAAGTTAGGGACACAGACTAGCAAGTTGGGTGTTCATGAGAGAGATGCAGAGAGGAATGTTTGACAGTAGGAGTTGGAAAGCCACGGCTTAGCAACACATATCTATATAAGGAGGGACAGACTACACATTAGGATTCCAGAGAAAGGCCATAAAAGGTCAATTTGACAAGCTGAATATGGATAATGAGTTGAGGCAGATGGTGTGAGAGTATGGTAGCTAATAAATAATGAACAGACTTGCTTCAAGGAGCAAACGCGGGGAGAAGTCGCAGCCGAGAGCTTAGTCAGAAGGGAGGTGGTGAAGGGGAAAGGAACAAAACCATGGAGGATGGAGGAGAACCACAGCAGGAGGGCTGGGGGCAGAGCAGCGTCTGCTTTTATGTGCCAGAGTTTTGTGGAAATGATAATTTACCCAAAGAAACTTAGAAATGCATATGCCTGAACTGGAATTTGGCCATCTTACTGAGATTAATTTTTTTTTATCTGAGAAATTACTCATGGTCTCTAAACTTTTTCTGGATATCTATTTCCTCTTCTCCTCCTCTCCCATTATCACAGTACCTAAGCAGCCTACAGTGGTCACAGGTCCCATCAAAGGCTGGGAAAAGTTCTCAGGTTTGTTTTGCATGCCATGACTTGAGGCAGAGAGAGACTAAAACTGTATCTGAGCATTGAAATGGAAATGCTGTGTGCTGTCCCACATACTCCAGGGGCCCCTGTGGACCAGCAAGGTAAGGATTTATTCCATCCTTCACACCCAGCTATCCTCCATATGATGACCAAGATAAAGGTGAGTTTTCTGCCCCACAAATATTTTCCTCAATGTCCAGCTGAGGCACAAACCCAACCTGGGCACCAAGTAATACTTAAAGGTGTCCCAATATAGATGCAAATAAAGGAACTTTCCCAAAATCACCTGGGGGAGCCATATCAGTGCCAAACAACCAGCACATGTTTCTGCTGTTTCCTTGTCTTTTTAAATATCATAATGAGCTAGAATCTTTGAGGCTTTACTGCTTATTAATAAACCAGCCTCTCTATCAGCATTGCACCTGGCAGCGTAAACCAATAGGAAATTGGATGTTTATTCAGAAACAACAGGACCCTGGTGTCCTTTCATATATTTGAGCATTTCTACGTGTGTTTGTCCTTGGACAGCTTATTAGGTTTAACCTTACTGGGCTTGGAGGCCCTGACAAGCTCCCAGAGAGGAGTGTAAGCAATAACCTTGGAAATAAAGTGCTTGCAATTCAGCAGATTCTGCCTGTGTCAGACAGCAAACATCCCTGATTAACTATAAACTGCTTAGCTTATTGGCAAAGATGTGCCTCTGGCTACAAAGGGGATTTCTATTTCATCACACTTGCAACCTGAGTTATTAAATAATGAGCCGCTTAATTAACTAATTCATTAATACATGGCTGTGATGAATAGATTTGCTCCAGTGACAGGGCCATGAAAGCAGAAAAACCCTGAGTGATTTCTAAGTACTCCTTTCTTCCAGGAGGGATTTTATTTGAGCAAGTATCCTTATTAAATACCTCTTTCCTTCTTTTTCCTGCCTCTACCTAACAGAGCAGCCTTGAGGCCTGTTATGTCTGTTTTCCCCCAGCACTCCCTGCTCTTGTCCTTTCCTCCTTTCTGCCTTGCTCCCCCTTTCCTTTGGCTCCACACAGCCAAAGTGTCTTCAGAGTGTTGTGCCACAAAATGACCTTAGCTCAGTGCTCCCCCAGTGCTGTGGCCAGGATGTCTCATCATCTCCAGTCTCAGATGGGAGGTGTCTGTGGTGTTTCAGGTACTGATAAAAACCCATCAGCTCTTGCCATGGATCACCTTCCCATTGCTGGGGGACCAACCAACCTCCCCATGAATGGAGACAAAATAATTTACTGCACCTCACGGCAGCCTTTGCAGGGTTGTCATCTCCTGTTGCCTGTGGTATTGGAGTGTGTTGAGGAAGAGCTCTAGCAGAGACATTTCCACAGGCTGGAAACCACTCCTGCCATCAGGAACAGCTCTTTCCCTGCCCAGGATGCTCAGGCATGAGTCTCTCGAGACAGCTGCTCGCCAGCTCCAGTGAAGTGTACAAATGCACCAGCCATGCCAGGATTCTCGCTTGTTCCAAGAAATCCCCCACAGCCTGGCACAGACACAGCCAACCTTATGCTTCCATCGTGCCCTTTAATAGGCTTGATCCCTGTGTCCCCTCGGGGCTGCCCAATGATCAAGCTTAAAGGGGCACAGTGATTATGAGATCAGATGAAAGGGGTGGTTCTCAAACTAAATCCAGCCTCTTTCTTTTCTGCATAAGACCTCCAATACAGTTGTATTGTGGCCTCAAGGGCTTTCAAAACTGCAAATGCACTGTTCATTATGCACCTTGCCTGCAATGAAATACAAGTGCAAGCAGAAGCAAATTTAAAGAGACTCCTTTCAAGGTTAAGTGGCAGGGAAAATACTGGAGCAATTGCTTTTGCTCCATTCATGTTCATGGCATTTTGATTAGTTTGACCTTTTCTTTTTTGATATGAAACATTGCTGAGGAGACCTGAACCTTGTAGCAGCCATGATCAGTTGAGATTCCATTACCCAGCCATCAAATTCACTGTGTGCCCCACATGTATCACTGCAGCACAAACAAAACACACCCACGAAGTGACAGCTTCTTCTGTAAGGAGGGAGTTTGCAAAGCCTGTCTTAGCTGTGCCTTGAATATCTCAGATTCCCAGATCTTTGAAGAACCTGCTTTTGAAACCAGCATCTTGAAGAAAGTCATAAAAAATTGCCATAGGGCCTGGAGTATGTTGGTATCGACTCATCAGCAACATCAGCCCTTACATACAGCATCTCTACGTTTACACCTGTGTTTTATACTCATGAAGGGTTTCGACTCAAAAGAGCACCCAGCAGTATTTTTTCACTTGCAGAAGAGGAGAATGGATAATTTGAGCACGTGTAATGGGCCCCTTAACATTTTGGGAAGTTGGGTTGCCTGGCAGTGGTTTTTCTTAAGCATCCCTCATTCCTTTCTTGGTCCTGCAGGAGTCTTTAGGACGGGTCTTTGCAAGAACAGCTCCTTTACGCAGAGCCTTGAGCTTGTCCAGGATCCTGGCAACCCAAAGCCATGAGGCTTTCAGCTGTGCCATGGGGCATTTGCTGTCTCACAGAATTCTGGAATGATGTTGTGGAATAGAGAAGGAAAGGAGGAAAAAACTGAAACAAGAAGATACTGCAGGAGCCAAAGAATGGGAGAAAGCAACAGCAGAGCATGAGACATAGGAAAGGAGGCAGGACAAGGCAGGACATGGTTCAGGTCAGAAAGGTAGGGAGAGGAAAAGGCCTAACAGTGCCAGTCATGGAAACTAATGGTGCCTTGAGCCAGAAAAAGAAAAGAAAAACAAGCAAACAGAAAAAAAAACCTGGTTAGGCTCAGTACTCCATAGCAGTGAGAAGGTTCTGCATTTGCTTCCCAAACACACCAATAAATTCCTGCGTTCAGGTTGGACATTAATGATGAAAAAGCTTCATTTCCCCGAATTAATGGCCACAATACATCATCAGGCTGTAGAACTACACCCCGTGTGTACGCAGAGAGAAAATCCTCAGCATCACCTGTCGAGGCAGAAGAAGGATTGAGCTGTTATTTATCGCTCAGTGTGACTCATGCCTGTGGGTAGGGGCGCGACAGTACAGATGGGAGTTAAAATCAGACTGCCATCAGGGGAATTTATGCCAGCAGAGTTGAATTCAGGCAACTTCTGCTTATGTTTTACCTGGAATCTCTCTGTAAAATATGAAAAGACTAAAAAGACATTTTGAAAAATACCGTGCCTGTGCAGACATTTGTTAGGACTCAGACAGGTTTGATTAGAGGAAAGATGGCTTAGTGTCTTGGGCAACATCAACAGCTCTGTACAGTTTTCTCTAATGCCACAAATGGCTCAATTAACCTGAAGCAAAACATTTAGTTACTCTTAGGTTTAGTTCTCCATCTGCAAAATAGCAGTAATAAATTGTTTTCTCTGCCTGTCAGAGATTGTGTAGGGAAAACACAGGCACAACTGAAAAGAGAATCTTGTAACCACTGATGGAGAGCTCAGAATTCACCTTCCTGGACTTCAGATTGTCCTTGACAAGACCACTGTGATCTTGAAATTATCTTCCCAAGGACAGAGTATCCTGTGAACAACCTCCAACATGCTGTTTCTAATCAGAATCAATAATCCTTCCAGTGTATTTCATAGGTCTCCTTCTGTTCCTCTCATTTCAGCTCTAGCCAAAGAAGGCATGTAAGGACACTAGGAGTCATCAGACTCCCCAAAAATGAGAGGGCAACTGACAGAGATCCTAAAACTTGAGCATTCCCATGCAAAGGAGACGGCCTGGCATTCAGAGGGGGAGGAGAGGTATCTTCTGACCTGTCCCCATTGTGCCTGGGCCAAGTGTGCTCTTTCCTGCAGATACTGAAGTGAGATACCTGCTTCTAAATCCCAGACCCTTTGACCAAGCTCAGGGAGCTGTAGACTCCCTGGAAGTGAGTTCAGTAGAGGAATATGGCTTTTAGCAAAATTTAAGCAGCAAGGAACTTTATCATTCTTCCTGCTGGGCATCTGGGACCTGCCTCTTGTACATATTGGCTGATCTCCACTTGCCCTGAGCCCACTTGCAAAATGTTGTTTGATACTGGGACACCCTCTCCACCCTCTTTGTGTCAGCAGGTGAATTGAGGGACCAAGGTGGGCAGCTGCATTTGGCACCCTCTGAGGAGTTCATCTGTCTGTGTGCTATTACCCAGCTTCCCATCCACATCTTGAGACCAAACCTCGCCAGGCTCCTCGGGGATGTTTTGGCTGCCTGTCCTTTTGATTGTCGTTCTGAGAGTGCAGAGCTCCAGGAGAGCTGGCCATGCTCTGTGTGCTGCAGAGCCAGGCACAACGGGCCTCAAAGAGCTGCTCTTGAAAAGCATGTCGGGGACTGGCTGCCAGGATTTGGGCTTCAAATGCCCCCCTATTGTCAGCCCTCCGCACAGCAGTGTTCCCCCAGCTGGCCTCTGATGAGCAGGTGATGGGATCAGGGAGCACGGGCTTTCCTCTAGCTCCTGCTTTCCCAGGACTCACAGGGGAGCTCCTGAATCCGGCAGCATCTGCGGGCAGTGCAGCCTGAGATGTGTTGTCACACTTACTCCCACTGCTGATGCTGTTCCTCCCCTCAGAGCTGCAGGGATCCTGTGCCCCGGCACAGAGCTCTGTTTTCACTCCTCCCTCCAGCCCCAACCAGCTGGCAACGCTCCTGCAAGACTCCTGCTCAGGACTGAGTGAAGTCACCTCTGGCAGATGGCTCTGGTGGCCAATTGGCTGCCAGATCAGCACACACCCAAATCCTGCGCTGGGTGGAAGGGAAGGCACGACAAGGCAGCAGCTTCTAAAGGGTCTCCACACAACATCTGCCTTCCTTACCTTCTGTGCGGACTCTGTTTTCAAGCTTGTTTTGGGACAGGGAAAATATCTCTTGCAATGGGGAAGAAAAGAAGCAAAAAATCAGTCTCTTTGTCCTCAAAATGTAAATGAGATGGACTTGCAGTCTCATAACAGGAGATAAAGGGATACTAAAGAAATTTGAAAGGCAAGAGATGAAAATCTTGCACAAGAAAATCCCTATTTACACGCTAAACTGTAGGGCTCCTGGGAATAAAAGGCAAGGTCTTGGCAGCATGAAAAAGCAGAGATTGGATGTATTTGAGGGAAAGAAGGTCAGTTTCATTTGGGTTTCCACAACTTTTTTTTTCTACTGGGAGAAAGTTCTTCAAGACACAAGGCAAACATCAAGAGAACTTCACTGTGGTGCAGGCTGTTCTATAACTGTCCACCAAGAAAGTTTTTGGACATATTTGCTGGTGCCAACAGTCATAGAGGGGATCCCAAGCTAGATGGTTCCCTGGGCTGTAATAGGCAGGCTGTGCAATGCCTTTCCCTTCACCTGCTACACTGAGACTAGTGACACAGAAATGACACCAGAAGATAAAGTGATATCTCAGCAAATGGCCTCTGCTCCCCACGGGGAAGAGAAATACAGTCTATCACACCTGGAGTAAAGCTAAGACAAAATAAATTCAAGACTTTTGCTAGAAGCAGGGATCCTGGATGATATATGGGAGGAAGCAGGAAGAAGTGGAGTGTGAGAGCAGGTGTCCTCCAGATGACAAGCCTGGGGGGAGTAGCTGGCAAATTTCAAGGGGATAACAAATACTTCAAGAAAGATCACACTAGTGCCCCTCCAAGGGAAAAAGGATAGAATATCCCAGTTGAAGAAAGTGGCAAGGAGGTGATGATCAGAAGTTATTTATCAAAGTGTAACTTCACAGTTCCTTGACAGGGAGCCAGGGAAGGGCTGGCAGACAGCGGCTGGATATCAAGCCTTTCAGCTAACCCAGACTGGATAGGCAAGAAGCTGCCTTCTGATGGCACTTTAGTGATGAATGCAAACTCTGGTGGCTGCAAAATCTCTTTGGTTGCCAGGGAATAAGAGCACAGAAATCCACAGTGCCAAGCCTGCAGGAACAGATCCTGTCACTGCAAGCCAGGCAGGAGGGGAGAGAGCTGGCCAGTCCTCCTCTTGCTTGCATGAGATCCCTGGAGGAAAATGAAGGTAGGAAGACCCATGATTAACATATCTATTTTGGACATTTTATATAGAAAATTCTTTCTCTGAAAAAGAATTTTTGTCAGGCTCTGTGTGACTGCCATCTCTGTCTCTATTTCCCATTTTGGGAAAGGGATTGGGTGCTTTCTGCCTTCCAAATACGCTGAGAGATACTTGGGAACAGAGGTAGACAATGTTGCATCTCTGCTGGATAAGGGCATTCAGAGTGCTATGTTTGGTAAAACTGGTGTGTTTGTGCTGTAGAGGTTTGTTTTCAGGCCTGTGGAGTTGCTGCTTTGCCTGAACCCTGATTTCCCCTGTCAGCTTTTCCAACAAGCGCAGATATGAGGAATCCAGGTAATGAATATGGAACGAGGACAGTGCCGAGTCTCTACAGCCCCTGCACACACAGAAACCTCAAACAGATCTGGAGAGGGGTGCAGAGCTGAGAGCTGAAGACACTGACGTGCCTGTGGTGTTTTAAGCTCAGTGCTGGATGAGGGCCAAGCACCGCCTGCCTCTTTTCCACAGTAAATGGGTTTACTGCTGGGACTGGGATGAGATGGTTTTTAAAACCGGTCTGTGGAAGGGTCTGTTATTTCCAAATAAAACAAGTCTCTCAATTCCCTGTAGAGAAGCTGAGGGCTGGATGTAGTGGCAGCTTCCATAGTTACCAATACCCCACGACAGGGGCTGGGTCCTGGCCAGCTCTCCACGCTTTGAGGTGCTCGTGCCCAGACTTTTCTCCAGGCCTGGCCCACGGCCTTTAGTGGAGGCAGTCGTGGGCCACGTGCCACAGCTGCCTGGATGTGACACATGGATATTCCCTGCTCACTCCTTCCCATGGCTGTGTGCTGCTGTGCAGGGCTGCTCACACCTGTAGCATCCAGGTAAAGCCTTTTTTCCACACAATTAGAGAGCAATAAAAAGCTACACTAAACCTCCAAACTAATCTGAGACAGGTACAACAACCTGTTGCACTACAGTGCATTGCAAACATAGCAAACCCAAATTCATCCCTATATGTGCCTGTGTAACCCCAAGGCTGTCTCAGAGCTGCTCCTACAAACCAACAGCCACCTCTGCCCTGCTCACTCAGAGCACCCACCTTTCCCAGCCAGAATAAAGGCCAGTCTGAGCTTGCAGAGCCCCTGGTACAGGCAGGGAAGTTTTCCCCGACTTTTCTTTCTACTTCTCCCATTCATGGTGCTTTGGAGGAGGGAAGCACTGGCTGTGGTCTCTGCAGCAAGGGGTTCCCCTGCAGCATGACATCATGCAAGAGCTCCCTTGGCTCATGGACAGGGCTGATTTCTTCTGCTAGAGTAACCCTGGCTGCCAAGTGAAGGCAAAACTGCTGATCTGTCTGCACAGCACCCTCAGCACCTGCCCCCAGCCACAGACCAGCTCCTCTCAGCCTCATTTCCACACCAACCCCACAAATCGCCTGCTGCGCTGCCACAGATGGCTGAGCCACTGCTGACTTTCTCTGCTCAAAGGTGGCCAAGCTTTCCAGCTTTCCTGGCCTCCCTGGCTCCTTTCTAGCTCAGTCATTCTGTATGATTTGGTTTTTTAGAACATTCCTTATACTTTTTAGGCATTTACCAGTGACATTGGCACATGCTGCTGGTCTATTCACCCTGAGCTCTGGGATGCTGATGAGCAGTGGCTGTATTTCAAAGGGTGCTAAAAATCAGCCCTGCTTTCATTGCTGTAGGAGACTGTGTGAAGAGAGTTGGAGAATCCGAATCAGCCCCCTGAGCTGATTGACTCTGAGAAGCGTAAGATCAGAGAATATTTAATTAGGTTCCTAATTACAGCAGGTATTAACTGCCATAAAACCACCTGTGTTTGGATCCCAGAGCAATGTGAGCTGGAGATTTCAGAGATATGCACTGCACAGATACACACGATTATTCCTTTGGCTTGATCCCAACTGCAAGAAAAGCAAGCTGCACTATCAGTGACTGAAGATTTAAGTCTGTGTCATTTATTCTTTCCATGATAAAAGCAATATAAAGAAATCACACATGGGCACAGATGGGTTTAAATACCATCAAGACCCACAGTATTTCAATCCTAAAATAAAATCAAAATAATAAAAAAATGGGATCACTACTGGAAAGTCCATATGTTACTTGAAGAAAAACCACCTTACCTCTCTTTTCTTCATCCCTTCTAAAAATACAGTCCTGCTGAGGGGAACAGACATTGTTTCTTCCACATGATTCTGACTAAGGGCCCAGAAAATGGGGAATCTACTAGAAATCAGGGAAATAATGTTGAAGGTTAAAAAAATCAATCTGAAGTGTGTTTTACTCTTTGCTTGTCTGTTTCATCAGGCTGATAAAGAAGGAAAAAGCATAAAAAATAGACTGTGCTTTTTCTTCACATAAGCAATATTTTTCTTGAAAATTTGGCTAGTTTTCCCTTACGACTCAAAGTTCTGCAATGGGTTCAGCAATTTTCAGTGTAAATGGACAAAAGGAAACATTTGCTTCTCAAACATTTCTAATTTGTCCAGAACAGATCTCTTTTCTTTTGAGAATAAAATTTTTGGATGAACATTCTTTGACCAGAGGGAAGGAACACATTCTTCAAAGAGAGATGGGGAGTTTCTCTTTTCCATGAACCCATTGGCTTCACTGGATAGCGGGAAGAGACTGTCCAGCTGCACCCAGCTCTGTTGGGACATTTGCAGCAGATGGGAAAGCCTGAAATTCAAACTAATGCTGAAGTTCAGACAAAGCTTCCTGACAGCAACATTTCTAGGGCTGAAGGACAGCATCTCGAGGGAATAGACAGAAACCTCATCAGTAGGGTTGTTGAAAATCAAGAGACAAACTGCTGGCAGTGACCTGTGAGTGTGAGCCTGCACTGACTGTACCGCTGAGCCAGAAGCTGTGAGAGACCTCGCTTTAACCCTTCTGTGGATTAAAGATGGAAAAGACACCACAGCATGGCAGGAGGGAGTCACTGCTGCTGTTGGCTTCCAGCTTGCACAGGGTGTGAGGAGCAGCTTCTTCTCTCCATCAGCCCAGTGGCAGGTAAATTAAACATCAGCTGGTACCTGGCTGCTGCAAAGAGCATCCAAATGCCAGCCGGCATTAAGGGGATAAGGCCAAAGCTGCCAGGGGATGTTAAATCCAGGGAACTTCATCTGTCTGTGTGTTTCTCTTGAGTCATTGTTGCTTTTGCAGTGGAGGAGCCCTTCACTGCAGGCAGAGCAAAGTGCTGCAAGCCTCGGGGAGTGTTGAGGCTGATGAAATATAGATGGAGCCAGGCAGGCTCCATGGGCTGGGTAAATACACGCACGGTAATTGACTCCATCTTCAAGCAAGAAATGCTCTGCATAAGGGTGCAGAACAGGCTTGTTTGGTAAAGTCTGATACGCACACTTGGCTCAGCAATCACTGAGGAAAAAAGAAAGAAAACCCCCCCTCTGTGATGAATAACTGAGTAGTAACTAACAGGTAACTCCATTTTCAACCTTTCTCCCTTTTTACTCCACCTATTTTCCATCACCCACTCAGAAGATGTTATCTCTGATGTCCCGTAGAAGGAGCACCTGATGAAAGCAGACACAGCACAGGTGCAATATCCCAATCCAAACCACTCACAGTCTTCAAACACTCCCAAAGAAATCATCTTTCTACCTGGAACCAGCAGGAAATAGGGCTGCTGATGCACAGGTCGTGCCGTGGCGACAAGCCAGGGGCTGAGTGGTTACTGTCGTAATGAACATTTGGGAACGGCTCTTTTCCAGCTGCAAGGACAGGAATTCTCCCTGGGATGCTCTGAGTTCATGCAAACCTAAATGGTTGTTCCCTGTGAAATTACTAAAGGCTTTGAGGGTCCTGCCTGTCGTTTCTGTATCTGGATCCTGGGAGATCTCTGCCTTTGTGTGCTTTAACCACGTGTGGCTGGTCAGAACAGGCCTCTGCCTCCGCAGCCACAGTAAATGAACTCTTTCTAGGCACCTCTCAGGAGCCTCTCATGCTTAACTGGATCTTCCTCACTTGGAGAAAGCAAGACTTCCCTTCCCAGTGAGAAGATGAATCCTGAATGACCACGCCTGTCAAGGGCAAGGCACAAGTCCAGACATGAGCAAACAGGGCCAGATGGATGTGAAATGAAGCCCTGTAGGAAGACTCAGAACTGAAATCTCATGTAGGTTGGACCTCATGATAGAATGAATCTCACAGTGGAGACAGCAGAAGCATCTCCTGCTCAAACAGGAATTTGAAACATTTTGAAATATACATTGAAAATTATTTTTACTAACAGCAGGGATGCAATTCACCCCAAACCCACTCAGCTCCAAGCTGCATTTGTGGACAAATCAGTAATGCCTGGTATCCTATATCTGCCCACTAATTAACTCAGCAGCCGCTGCCAGAGTTAATCAGGGAAGCAGCTCCATTATCCCCAGTACCTCCACGGGGCAGGGATCCACCAGCTGCCACCTCCCACCTGCTCTAAGGGCAGGGCAAGGAGCTGCTGCTTTTGCTGCTCTTGAAAGGTCACTGGAGCCCCTGCAGCTCCCTGGGGGAAAGTGGGACTCTGTGGGTGTCCCTGGGTGTCTGTGGGTGTCCCTGGGTGCCTGTCCCTGAGCCCTGCACCACCATTCCTGCAGCCAAACAGCTTTTTCCATCCAGGGGAGATCCCTCCAGAGTCCCTCCCACACACTTTACACTGATGGAAAGGAGGGATTAAAGGAAGGAGCTGAACAAGAGCTACATTCATTAATTGGAAAAGGACAAAGGTTGTCTCCTACAACTCAGGTTCCCCAGACTCTGCTGGGGCCCTGAGCCCCCATCCCACAGCCCTCGGGCTGCTGCCTTCCCAAAGCATCCAAAGGGGAAAATCCTTTCATTTGGGAAGATGTACAGGAGATCAAGACCCCTGGAGAGGGTCAGTTCCAAGCTGACCTATTTACCTGAGGGATTTAATTTCGACCTGTGGCGTTCCTGGGCATTCCTTCCCACCTGAGGGTAAACCTGGGCAGCACAGACAGACCAGGCTTCATTTGCTTCCTCACTTGTTGTGCATTTCTGCTGAGCCACATGGGCTCAGATGCTGCAAGCCTGCCAAAATCTGAGGATTATTTCATAGCATGTATGAGGGAAAAAGCCCCTCAACAATAGTTAATTAAAAAATTACAATGAGGTCCTGCATTTTTCAGTACACTGTTGGGAGATGGAAAGTCTGGATGTTTTTTAATCAAATGGCTTATCTAAATCTAGTAGGAATTAAAAACCATTTCAGAATTTGATTTTTAAATGTCAAAGGAAATATTTTCTTTTGGAAATCTTCCAGATGGAATATTTCAGTGCAAAAACTTTTTTATAATTATGAAAAAATAATTGAAATTGAAGAGCTGCTCTAGATGCTCTGAAAGAATTAAAAAGATGCCAAAATGATAGCAAATGACTTTCACTATGAACTCACATCCCATTTTAATAGGAGTCTTGATTTTTAATTTAATTTCAGATATGTTATGGATCACAACCTTAGGGCTATAGATTAATCCAGATTTGCTCAGATGAGAATCCATCCATCAGCCCTGCTGTGACTATGTTCTTCTAATCAAATGCAATTAACAATTGTCATGAAACACCAAAAAAAAAAACCACTTATGAACTGCTTAATGGCTCCCATAAACTGAACTGATTCTTGTAATTTTTCAAATCAAGTTTCAATTAGATCCAAAGAATAATGAAAATGCAAATTCTTCTGTAGACATACTGCCTTCGTTTGAGCAAGAAAGAGAAATATGATCCCTTTTTCCTTACTTTTGGGGAAAAAAAATTAGCTGCTAAATTCCTTGTTTTGTTTAGCAAGTGTTGGCCAGTTTGCTCAGGCTGTGAGTAAGCAAAGCTTTGCTTACATGTTTACTCACAGGCATTTCTACAGACATCTCTTTCAGAGGATGCTATATCGAACTCTAGAAATATTTTATGAAATTACGACAAAATTTAGTTTAATTTATAGATAAAACAACTACAAACCAATTCTCATTGATGATTATGTATTAACATAAATGCAGTCCAGAGCAAGGACTGAATTCCCCTTGCAGGAAGGATGGAAATCCTGTCTCTCCTTCCTCTGTCCGAAGCTCCACGTGACCCAGAGGGACCAGCAGCTCTTTCCCCATCCTGTCCTGTTCCCCAGGCTGGATGGCTTCCCTGCCTGCTGGGTGGCCTGGTGCTTTCAGGACAGATTATCCAGCATCTCTGCAGATTACAGCAGCATTTTAATCAAGTTGATATCTTTTCTCTGTTTATACTCACCCTAACGAGATCAGAGACATTTTCCCAAAGTTTTTCTTTGATCACAGGGCAGATTTGCATGCCTGTTTTGGACACTCAGGCAATGAAGGGAGCTTTCTTTTCCTGCTCAAACCTGTCGTTTCTGACAGTATAAAGTGACTGAATGTCACAGGCCAAGCTGTGCTGCTGTGACACCCCCTACGGTCACAGCCCACAGACCAACCCTCTCAATCTCTCAGATTTTTGGCCCCTACCTCTAACCCCAACTCTCCTCCTGCCTCTGCCTTTATCCTGTAACTCCTCACAAATCCCTTCCCCCTCCCCTGTCTCTGCCTGCACCTCCATCCATCCCTGGCTCTCCCAGGGTTTAGGGGTGTGTGGGAGGTGAGCCTGGAGCCGTTGTGTGAACACACAGACCTCAGGTGTTGGCTCCCATCACAGCCAGCCTTTGAGCACCTGCAACAGCCTCTGAACGCCACAGGGCCTCTGACAGCTCTGCCTGACCCCCATCTGCAATCCCCCCCTCCCTGAGCACTCCCACACCTTGGCTCTGAAAAGGAGGAACCCAAACCCACGTCCTGATGGTGCCTTCCCGTTAAAACCCACAAAGCTATTTTGGGTCTGTTTGTATGGCATGGCCAGATGTATTCAAACAGAGACTAATTTCACCAGCACAAACTTGTCCTCACATAACTTCATTTTCATCCAGACAGAAGCTTTTCAAGCAACAGCAACGAAACCCTTTCAATATTTAATCAGCTGCGTGGCCTGGAACAGCAGGGACCAGCAAGCAGCTGCCTGGCACAGAGCAGGCACGGAGGGAGGATGAGGGCTCTCATCCTCATCAAACCTCTCTCCATCCTCAGAACTTGCCTCCTCTACACATTTGCTCTGGAGAAAGCAGAAGGCAGCCCTGTTTCAGCCTTTTGCTTTAGCTGTGACAGCTTTCAAACAGCAGGGCTTTGAAGCACCTTATTTTTCATTCCTCCCTTCCAAATTCCCCGACGCTTTCCAGGTGTAAATCTTCCTTCCTTTCCTACTGATGGCTGGGAAATTGCCGTGCTCAGCGCCCTGTTATTGTGAGTCAGCAGGACTTGAGCTCTCTCCCATTTCTCTCTGGTTTTAAAGCGGGCAGGGTGTAAGCTTTGGCTACAGACAAGGCTTTGCAGAACGTGCAGGGGGTGTGTGTGGGCAAAATGAGGCTTTTCCTAATCTTTCCTCATTCCCTTCGTGCCTGGCCTGTGTGTAGCAGAGGGGTTACAGGAGTTGAAAGGACATCATCAGCTGGCTCTGCAGCGTTCAGCACAGACTCTGTTGGTAGCCACCATGCTTAAGGAGGGTTGCTTGGAAATAAAGTCTTAAAGAGACCCCAAAGTGACCCACTTTGGTCATGCCTGACCGTCCAAAATCATGTCAGAACACCAAATGCCTTCTGCGCAGAAATGGTCTGTGAATGTTCCCTACCAGAGCCCTCAAGCTCTGCAACCTCCCCGGTCCCCAGCAGCCCAGCAAGGCTCTGGTTTGTCCCTCCCCTGCTGCTGGGCACCCTGTGCTGGGGGTGTCTGTGCTGCCCAGCACCCCCAGGCACCACTCCTGACATGGCCACAGCACAGGCAGCATCTCTGATGGTTTTGCAGTGTCTGAGCTCCTAAGAAGAATCCTCTCCTGCTAGAATTACAAAACAGATGCTAATAACCAACCCTAAACACTCTTATCCAAAAGAAGAAAAAAAAAAGCATCAAAACCATATCCAATTAGTGATAAATAATAAGTACGAGATTAATTAAAATTACTCTGTTCTCAATTCCCATCCTCTGGCTCTGTGAATGCAAAAGGCATTCCCCATCTTCCCAAGGGTGTCCCAACGTCAGAGCATCACCCAAGTCCCCAGAGGGCCAGTGAGTGGCAGGGGTGACAGCAGGATTTGTCCTGCATGTGCCGGCCCCACTTGAGATGGGCTTCCTGCTCCTGTCATGCTGATCACAGCCCGCCTGGGCTCATCAGGGAGCCTCAGCCTGCACCAAGCCCAGCAATTCTGGGTCTGAACTGCAAGTGAAAAGGCTCCTCAGCTCCTCCTCAATGCCAGGAAGTCTGACTTTTACAGCAGCAGCTAGGCATCAGGAAAAGAAACCACTGGGATTTCTCAATCTGGGTCTGCCTATAAATCATTTAACACCTCATTTACACATGCTTATAATTAATGCACACTAGGTCGCTGCAATGAAACAGTCCTGATAAAACATCTGAAATGCACTGGGCTGCATGTGCGCCTGGTGTGGGGATGCAGAAGGACAAATTAACCCCCCAAGAAATGGCTGATTCCACTGGCTCCCATTCTCACTTTCAGTGAAAGCAGATTAGAGGAGTTTGTGTCAGATTTCCTCCTTTGAAATAGGCTGAAAGCATTTGAGAACCAGTTGCCATTTTGTAAAAAGCCCACACCTCTTGTGGCCCCAAGCAGCCATGAGCCCAAATCACCTCCTCTTCTCCTACTTCCATCCATCAGGCCAGAGAGAGGCCAGGACAATTTGTACAGAGCAGAATTATCACTTTTTTGCTTATTACATTATGAGGTGCCATATCTCTCACAGTAGCCCATCTATCTCTTATTCTGGTATTAGTCCAGAGGAATTTTACTTATTTTACTGGATTTACAGCCCTGAGAATAACATCAGGATCCACCCACTCAGGATAGTTTGTAAATCTAGAAGAACTTCTATCCATCAGTAGGAGTGTCTGGTGCAGCACACCCTCTGCCAAGTACAGCTGGAGAAGAATTTTGTACACTTCCATTCTTATCCCCCAAACCCTCAATCATCCTCACGGAGGCATCCAATTTAATCTGCCTCTAACCTCACACCCCAGCTGTGCAAATCCCCTGTGGAGTGTGACTCACAGGAGGCTGGGAGCTGCAGAACAAGGTGTAACTGGGCTTCATGGAGGACCATCACTATTTTTAGGACTGCAACATAAATGAGGTTCCTCAAAGATGCCACCACTGCCACCTCCTTTGTGGGGGTCTCCTCTGAGTGTCAAGGCAGAGGGGAGATACCAGGAGAGTTCTGCGTGCCTGAGAAGGGCTTGGAGAGAAGTTCAGGAGGTCAGGAACCTGTAAGCTGCAATAATTACAGCAGTTAATCTGCAGCAGGCTGGCCACCTGCCACAAAGGGCAAGAGAGACGTCCCTTGGAGGAGGCAGGTTTTTTCCTGCTGCCTGGAGGGATAGGGTGGGAGCAACCCCTGAGACACCACTTGTGTCCTGGCAGAGGCCCTGCCTTCAGTTTACTGCTGCAGTTCCTTGAGGGTAGGCAGGGTGTGAAGCACATCATGTGCAGGAGCAGATTGGCCCCCATAGCACTTTCCCTGTGGTCAAAAACATCCTGCAGGGATCTGTTCACCCTCTCACATTGTACAGAACACACCCAGGGATTATCTCCAGGCCAGGACTGGGAAAGTCTCCGTGTTGCAGTGGAGCTCAGAGGACACCACGCTTGTTACTCCCAGCCTGGGAGGCCAAGGAGGCACCTGCTGTGCTGGCAGCACACTGGGAACCAGGGCTTGAACAAACCCATCCATCACCCAGTGGGGAGCTGCTGAATTCCAGCTCCCTGCAAACTCATCTTCCACAGGAGCTGCTGTGAGCACAGCAGAACACTGAGTTTGACTGGAAATGCTGAATCAGTGAGCACTGTGCCCTCACAGTCCTGCAGCATCTCCTGGAGGAGCCTGCCCAGCATCGGGCTTGATACACTCCTCAAGCCAAGAGGCATCTTGGAGCTGTACTTGGCTTCTCTTTGTCAGTTCTGATGTTGCCTGGTCTTGGATTTGAGAAGATAGTCAGCAGCCCTACTCTCCTCCACATCACAACTCTGCAACTCTCAATCACATCCCTCTCTGTCTGTAGTCATTATCTCCAGGTTTGACACACTAAGGTGAGCAGAAAACAGCTCTGAAAAACTGTAACCCCTCCAACTGTAATGAGGGAGATTAGAATACATTAAAGTACTCTCACATTTCAACCACCTCCAAGAAAGGAAAGCTGTAATTTCTTCTACCTGCCTGGCATTAGGCCAGTCAAGAACATGCCCAGGTGAGCTCTGTCACCTTGGACATGGGAGAGTCTCTGATGTGTTTTTGTAAAGATTCCCTGGGGTAGTACTAGAAAAAGAGAAGAATTGTCCTCAAAGTGACCTGAGCTTCCCAGTTCCCTTGCCCTGACTTAAATCTCATTCATGAGAGGTTCTTCCCTCAATTCTAACCCAGCTCCTCTTTTGAATTCCATGCAGCCAAGGGAGCCTGCCAGGCCACCTCCCTTCCTTCTCCTCCCAGCATCAGTGAGCTTCCTCTGCCACAACCGTGACCACTCAGTCGTGACTGCATGGGAAGAACGCACAGGCTCAGCAGATGGGGTGTGCGGGAGGAAGCCCTCATTTAAAACGCAAATAGCTGGTGGTAATTTAGCAGATGTGGTAAGAAAAATCTGGAGACACAAACATGACGTGACAGGATTCCAATTTCAATCAAATAATGTGGAAGTCTCCCTGGCAGGGAAAGGTTTCATCTTCCATCTTCTTGATTACCTTGTCTTGAAGAGACGATGACTGATGCCAAGTGCCGTCACAGGAATGATCTGGAGTATTCTTCGTTTAAGATCCCATATGATTCCCTGCCCTCACCAAGTGGATTTTTTTTTCACAAGGGAAATCTATCCTTTATAACCCAAATGTCCATAAGGAAAGACTAAAATTCAATTAAAGTAATAGCATTCATTAATTCTGTAGCACATTCAATTCTGTTTCTATCCAGAGACAAAGACTTTAGGATCAGTCCTTCACTTCCCCATTATCAAATCAGGATGGCTCAGGAAATTTGGGACATTATAAACATCTCTCCATCCAGCATATTGTAATATTCATTTGGCCCTAGAATTTCATCTTGGCAGAAGCATCAAAGTTATCACAGATGGGTATGAGGTTTTTCTCTGCATAAATATTACAGAGCCATTAATTAAATAGGGGAAATTAACTGTGCCAGGCAGCACTGCAGAGGGACAGGAAAGCACAGTCACCACTGACCAGCATCTCCGGCTGAATGTGGGAGAAGTGCACACAGCATCAAACTGACAGCAGAGATGCTGTGGCATCAGCATTACTGCAGGTTTTAGAAGATAATTCAACAAGAGAAACAATGTGAAGAAATTTCTGGTGCTCAGAAGCAATATTCCATGAAATGTGGAATTAAGGATTTTCAACCTTTCGAAACAAACCACAGTGTTTTGGTTAAAGGACACAAAAGCTGTCCTCTCTAAGATGATTTCCTCACATTATCAACCCCCCAAAGACAACAAAATGGGCAATTCCTGCACTTGCACTTTCTCCTTCTTGACCAATGCTGGGATTTAGTTACACAAAGCCCCTTTCACTTTCCCATGTTCTCTTCACCCCATTTACCACACAGACTTGGTGCAAAAAATTGTCCCCCTGAAACACATTTGGAACAAAATTCCAAGTCAAAACCTGCTGCTGAAGAGAGCAGGATCTTTTTCTTTAGATTTAATATAACTGGTGCTTGAAACTCCTGAGTTTCTCTAGAATAATCACAAACCCCAAAAGTGCCCTACTCTCAGTGTTACAGTATCTAACATCAAAGAGTAGGAAATGTGTGAGTTTTTAGCAAGTGGAGGTTTCTGCATGAATACATCATGAGAGGAATATTTTTATAAACAAGTCATCTCTGAAGTGTTCTCCAGAACTAGTTTTTAATTCTGCCTGTCATAAATACATCTAGAAAAAGAAATGGTTTTAGCATCCCCAAAGTAAATTCTGCACCAATTTTTGGGTGAAACACAGGTCTATCAAGAAGGTCATATCTTTGAACCTGTTAGAAAAATTTCCAGAGCTTTACCACTACATTTCTCCTTTGCTTTTGGATTTATTTTTTTTATTATGGACAGACCTTTGCAGATTCAATACAGCCAGATTGCAAAGGCTGCTCTTAGGTTTATTATTCCCTGATCCTCTTTAAACAAGGGCCCTAAATTCCTCCCCGGTATAAAAGCTCTGCTGTCACTCGCCTAAGATGCAGGACACCTATTTTGAGAATCCTGTGAGACACTGACTTGCAAACCTCTCTTTTGGAGTAATCCCATGTCCAAGACACCAGACAGCTCATGGTCCCAACAGAGTGTCCATTGAGACTCTCTTCACTCCAAACATCTTTATCTGCACCTCTCTGTATGTCAGCTGCTGGCAGAACCTGGGGACTGGTTCCAGCGAAAAATGCAATCAGACTTCAGGATGGAGATAGTTTATCAGCTAGGAAAGTTGAGAGGTTTTATGCATCAACTTAGGAGCAGGAATTTATGAATGACTTCCCACAACTCCTGCAGTAACAAGCACAGGGTAGAAAAAGCAGCATTCGGGTAGGAGCTCACATAAGACTATCTCATGGAAAATACCAGACTAAGCTGGAAATCACAAAGGAAAAACGATACAGGGTGGGCAATGAATCTGCCTGCGAGTGAGAGCTGCTCCGAGTGCCCAGGCACACACATTGATCTGCTTGATTCCCAGCCTCTCACTTGACAGTAATTAAATTGCTTTGATGAGCACTGACCCCTGGAAAAGCTTCAGTACAAACTAAATGAGCTTCACTGGGGTTTTTTTCTGTCTCTTTTTCAGCTCCCTCCTTTTGCTTTTCTACCCCGTTAAGCCCTATTACTTTTGCATCTGGACTGTTTGCCCAGAAAGGGACCAAAGAGAAAAGCAGCATTGCTTACCAGAACTAGGAAATATCCCATCACAGCCGCTCACCAGCCATTTCCCCTCTTTCTAGCCCGTGGAGCTGCTCCTGAAAGGGTTGCCCCTTTCTGCTAGGATGTCACAAGCCGGAGATTAGAAGTAAATGCTCTGCCAGCCAAGCCGATCATCCCGCTGCGGCCACAGCCAGGTACTGAGGCACGAGCTGGGGAAAAGTCCATCAGCCAGCAGCAAACAGCACGGCACGCACACACCCCCCGCCACGGAGCCACGGCAGGGGAGGGAGGCTGCAGGCAGCAGGGAGAGCAGATGGGAGGGGGTGGCTTGGGGAAACCAGGCAGTGAGCGATGCTAACGTGACAGATGTGTTGACTTTAAGTTAAACAGGAAATTGAGGATGTTCGACGCAAGGAAGAAAGCCATTAGCTCACATTAAAGGCAAAGACTTTCCCTGGTCCTTCCCTTCTTTGCTTTCCCTCTTCCATCCAGGCTTTCTCCAGTGATTTCTAGCTCTGCCTTCACAGCCACGGTTGACACTGACTCTGCTTGTGTGTCTGGGCAAGGCAGGAGCTGCAGGGCCAGCCACAGAATTCCCTGTCCTGGCAGTGAGTTGGGAGACTGTTCTTTTATTCCCTCTTCAACTCAGACTCCCCTGATATTATTTAAAAAGCATCCTCTAGATGATGTGGGTAAAAGAGGGAATGCTGAACAGCAGAGCAAGGCTTTCAATTTGTCCCAGTTCTAGGCAGGGGAAAATGCAGCAGGGTCAAAATCCTGATTTAGGTTATGTAGGATAAGCAGCAGAGAATAGAATAAATTTATTTAAATGCGGGGGAAATAAAGTGCCTTGGTGCACTCAACTTTCCTATGAATAAACCTGATTTTTCTGCAGTCCAGACAAGGGTGGCCCGGGTGAATCTGGGGGATAAGAGCTGTACTGTGAGGGTCCACAGGTCCAGGGGGATGTAACTCCAAGGCAAGGTGCCTAGGTGTCTAGGCAGCAGTAAAATGTGAAGAGAATTGGGGAAATCAAAGCTCTGTACTGACTTCTTAGCTTCAGCCTGGAAAGCTGAGTGATGGAAGGCAAACCATACTGGCTGTGAACTAGAGCCCAGCTTCTAGAGATTAGGGCAGGAAGAGAGTGGCCCCACCACAAACCCAAGGACAGAAATTCAGCTAGGACACAAGGACTCTGTTTCTGTTTCACAAACCGGCCCTCCCTGCTGGCTTTTTCCACAGCCTTTGGCACAAGGAGGAAGAGCCCCCTTGTCATCCTTGCAGAGCTGGGTGTCAGCCACAGCCCAGTGTGCACAGCTGAGACTTCCTCACTCATCTCTCCACCAAAGCTTTGTCCCAAGATCCACATGTAGAGGGTCAAAAATGTCTCTTCTGTGGCGTGAAGGTGCCCCCAGGGTGAGATTAGTGACAGGACTCCATGTTTTTCTAGAAGATGTGTATTAGGTAAAGAACAGAAATCTGCTATGGACACTTGCTCCTTAACAGAGTGAAATATTCAGATTTTGGTGCAATCTAGCTGCCTCCCTGCTTGTATCCCATTCCTCCCCACCCCCTCAGTGTTCCTGAGCTGTACTGTTGGCCTCCCTTCAACATTTTAATGGAGCATTGACAGTGATCCATTCGCACTTCAGGCAGATGAACCTGACTTGCATCCCCAGAACCAGGTTTGCAGAGCCAGCCCAAGCAGGTGGGTTTGGAGCATCTCCTCGGATGTATCAGCTGCAGTTCCAAAAGCATCCCTTTTTCTGGTTAGAGAAACAGCTTGGAAAAGTCTAGCGAGGATATTACACTTTGAAAAACTGCTGCCTCGGGTCTCTTGTCCCTCCTCCTACCTGCTGCCACTCTCCTCGTCTCTGCAATTATTTATAAAGCTCCATGTTCTTTCCCAATTGGGCTGTTCCCTTTCGCCTTGCACGTCACTCTTGTGTCACTCTGCGTCTGGGTCCCTGGTGACCTCTTGGAGTGCTTGGCAAGGCCGGCAGCAGCCAAATGAGTCATCAGCAACCTGCTGGCATCTCCCTCTCTCCAGCCATTGCGCCCCTGGCTCCCACCGAGCCTGGCTGCAGCCAGGGAGGCCTGGGGGAGTTTAAAGCTGTCTAATCCCCTGGATAATTCATGAAAAGAGGATTACCCATTCTGTGCAGAGCCCTTAACCTAAATATAGACGTGCCTTCCCCTTGCATTGCAGCTCCTGGGGCATGGCGGCATTTTCCCTGCACCACTTCCCCATCCCATCTTAGGGGTGAACTCTGCTCTTGCACAAATCTGGGACAACCTGGTCCTAACCCATGGAGCTGCAGTGCAATGAACCCAGGGTTTGTAAAGCAGAGGTGAGACTCTGTTCTGTGAATGCCAGCAGGAGCAGTGCAGACTCATCCCCAGAAGGACATTCTCTCCCTAATAAATGGCAAACTTCTTTGGGGGGGAGGGGGCGTGGGGGGGGTGTGGTGTCAGGGAATCTACTTTCTCACTGAATATTGGGAAACCATGTGATAGTGCTGAACCACAGACCCTGACAGCAACGCATGGGGAGGGCAGAGGGAAGTGCTAAACTTGGATAATCCCATGGGAGTTGCAGCAGCCTGTCCCAGGATCTGGGAATAGTGATCTGGCTCTGCTGCCCACACTGGGCCCTGGATCAGCAGGAGCTGGGTTATCCCTGCTGCCAGAGGGTACAGCCAGAGAGATGGTGAAAAGGGAAAGCAAGAATTAACATGTTACCTGCCCTGCCTGCACTCAGGGATGCAGGGATAAGGTGGGGAGCTGCAGGAGGGATTCCTGATGGACTCACCAGCTTCCTGGGAGACCATGGCAAGCTTCAACTCTCTCCTCATTTTCTCCTCATGTGCCTGAGCCTCTTTCCTCACCCTCCTCTCGTTTTCCCCCTCCCCTCTTCCCCAGATGGTGAAACGACGTCTGACACAGCCACTACAGACTTCCCTTTCCTACAGTGCCTTTTTTTTGGCAGATAAAGTCCTTATGGGACTTTAGTCACCATAACATTAAAGCATTCATTAGCACAGGAGTAATTCCATAATCTCTTCAGAAGAGAACAATTTCAGAGGTTCAGCTCATGATCTGGAAAATCAATTTGCCGCCTTGACGATGCAGAAGAGGATTTTCAAGGCTGGCTTTGGCTTCCCCAGCAGGACTATTATCAGCCCTGGGACTTGGTGGCCAGGAAGAGGCCACCCACAACAGCTCTGAGGGGAGGTGGCAGGACCTGGGGGCTGTCATTTGGTTCAGGCAAGGAAGGGAGCTGTGGCAATTGCAGGATGAGCCTCAAAACCAGACCTGTCTCACCAGGTTTCACCCAACANCAGGATGAGCCTCAAAACCAGACCTGTCTCACCAGGTTTCACCCAACATTGTGCTGTACAGGCAGCATCACCATGGATCATGGGGATTTTCCTGCCTTTTTCATCTCTCATACTTCATTTCACCAGAGCAGTGCTCCCAGCTCAGAGGTTGTAACGAGCATGAAAGGGATGCATCTTTAGCATCCTGCCTTTTCCCTGCAGGCACAGGCTAAAATGAACTCTTGCACCCCCTGTATCAAGCACCAGCCCAGGTGCTCCTCCTGTCCTCGTGGAATTTTTCACAAGTTGACTGTGCTGCCAGAAGCTGGAGCCCACAGCTTGCCTGCAGACTCACAGCCAGATTGGCAGGAATCATCTGCAGGTTGCAAGGCTGACTTTTGGGAAGCACCCAGCTCTGCACCTGCAGGCTGGGGGCTGCCTCAGAACCTGAGTGGGCTTCCACCTCCAGCTCAGCTCCTTCAATCAGAAGTTGTCAGGTACCAGAGACTTTCATGTAAAGATGTTCCAGAACATAAATAGGTACAAAAAGCTGCTTCATGGAACAGACCTCTCAGAACTTGGCAAGCTGAAGTGGAAGGCTGTCTCCTGTCAGCTGCTTTCTGCTTCTGGCTTTGATGCTCTTGAAGGGTTCCCCCAGCACCCACATTATGCACTTGAAAAATTGTGTTAGGAAAACCTAAGGTGTCCTCGCAGATCTGAGTCCATCTAGCAGTGGTGGACATGCTTTTCACAGCAGGGCCATGAGGAGGAGAAGCATCAGGAGCTAAGTGTGTCCTCTTGGAACTCTTGAGACCCAGGGCCCCAGTATAGATGCTGCTACCTGTGGTAGCTCTCTTGCAGTGAAGGGAGATGTTCCCCACTCCTTTTGAGGGTGGAAGAGGGCTTTTCCATCATGAAGCAGAATGAGAAGAAGCTCTGGGTGCTGCCTCAGCTCCCACTCCTTCCTCCAGGTTGTCCTGTAGGAGTCTGACCATGGACATCCCACTGCAGGAGTGCTAGGGCCCTGTGTCATTTAGGGCAGAGGCACTAAGGTGCATTCCCAAATGAGCAGCAGACATTGGGTTCAGTGCCTGGGATGATCAGCACAGCACTGTTGTGTGCTCAATATCTGGCTAAGTAAGCTGGAGAATTAACCCTTTTCCTCTCCCTTCCCCCAAGTGATAACACCAGGGATACAGAGGAGACATCAAACAGCAATTTTCATGCCATGTCAGACACATGACTTTCTCTCATCCTACCAGAAATTTCTACTCTGACTTCTCATGGCAGAAGTGCCCCACAAGCTCTAGTGTGTGCTTACAAGTGTCCGACCTGAACACAGTCAGGGATCCCCCTCGGCGCACACGGAGCACTGCATGCTCCTCCCCTGCACATTATCACCATCAGGCTGTTACTCTTTTCCTTTTTTTCTCCAGACGAGGCCATCCCTGACAAGTAATATCCTTGCAGAGCCACTTTTTACCCATTATTTTTAATGGGATCTTGGTGTCATGGATCATATTGCTGCAGTTTGACAGATGTAATAAAATTTTCCCTTGAACAACACTTGTCCTCTAAAAGAAAAACAGTCCCTGCAGAGATGTGTGCCTGGATGTGTTACAGGATGTGCTGTGGGCATGCACACAAGCACAGGAACTGGTCCCCACAGCACCTGCATCCCACCACAGCCGCTGCTCAGAGCCAGCCCTGCCAGCTCCCAGATCACTGCTTGCTCTCTGTGGCTTCGTTTAACCCTTCCTAAGAGAGGAGATAACTGCAGTTTTGAGCTTTAGCTGCAGTTAAGCTCTCGGACAATGACAGCGAGTGCTGGCTGTGCAGGACAGCTCGGCTTGGTGCGCACGGGCACCGGCACACCCACGCACAGCCCTGGGTGCCACCACCCCCGCAGTCCCACGCAGCTCCATGCGGACACGACAGCCCCTGTCCCCAAGCAAGCACGTTCTCTTTCTCCCTGCCAGACCTCCGCGGACGGAACGCACACCAGGAGCGCTCCGCTCCAAATTGCTCCAGCCCAAGTTCAAACTCCACAGCGCAGCAGCTCTGGGGCTCCCGGCAGGGAGTGAAAGCAGCATAACGGGACTGGTTTAAATTATTCACAACTGCTCTGACCCCTTCACCCTCATTACATTGACCCCGTCCCTACAGCTCCCACCGACCCATCCCAACTCTGCGCCCTCGGGCATCTTCCTTTCCAGCGGCATCTTTTGTTTAATTTCTTTTCCCTCCCCGGCACCGAGCCCCCCGGCGGGCTGCCAGCCGTGCCCGCAGTTCCGGGGGCAGGGGGAGCGCCCGGCTCTTACCTGGAGCAGCGCGGGCGGCGGGCGGTGCGGCGGCGGGCGCGGTGCGGCGCAGCGCGGCTCTGCGCTCGCATCTCCGCTAGCGCTGATGCAGTCCTGCCGGGCGCCGCATGCCAATGATGCAGCCCCGGGGATCCCAGCCCAGGAGCCCCAGCGCTGGGAGCGAGCCCAGAGTGTCCTACCTGCTTCTCTGCCGCCCCCAGCCCGGCTGCGGAGCCAGCGGGGAGGGAGAGTGCGGAGGCGGCCGAGGAGCAGGGGAGAGAGCGAGGAGCTGCACGGCAGGCAGGGAGAGACAGGCAGTGCTTGTGTAATTTCATCACGGTAATAAAATCCAACCCAGAGTCTAAGTGTTGCAGCTCTCTAGCAGAGTTCTTCTTTACATGGGGGATTTATTTATTTATTTTGCAATTGCTGACATACAGGAATGTTTCTAGCTGGAAGCAGAGGGGATTCCCAGCATGACTGGGCATCCTTCATCTCTCCACTTCATATATTAGACCATTGTTACATTTGAGACCCCTCTCCCTGGGAAGGCTAGGAAAGAGACACGTTTCAGACACAATCCTGGGAAAAGCCTGTTCTGTTTAAAATTCCCTTGTGTTTATAATTTGCGAGTTCATTGCCAGAAGAGTAGCAGGAAATACCCTACTGTCCATGCAATTTGGTGCTGGAAAGAGACCATGTGGACACAGCAGCATGGAACAGAGTCTACCCTGGAAATCTATCCCCATCACTCTGTGTTATTAAAAGAGATAAGCAGTAACACGAGGAGCTGTCTTACTGAGGAATAAAGCATGCAGCTCCGAGGAAAGCCTTCCCAGCGCACACGGGGGTCATGTCCACACCCTGCAACCTCTCTCCATGCAGAGGTGCCCAAATTAGTCCAATAATGAGAGCAATATTTTCACTGACAGATTCCCATTGCTGCTTCTGCTAACCTAAAACTAAAGAGCAGCATGGATCCCCAGGCTCCTCAGAAACGAAACAGGGGCGGATTTACAGGGCAGCGTGAATTCCTTGTACTTGAGCAAAGAAGTGGAAGTGAAAACCTGGCCGCCCACCCTGTCTCTGTCAGCAGGTGACATCTGCAAAGCCACTGTCCAACTCTGTGCCTCAGTTTCCCCACCTGTAAGCCAGCACGGGCACCATGGCCCCTCCAGGCTGTATGAGCACTAGAGATGTCACTCCTTTGGCTGCTTCCAGAGACACACACTCCACCTTTCTTCCCTGGCCTGTGTTATACTGCTCCCCCTCAGCTCACCTGATTTGAATCTCCAGCTTAGGTGTGCTTGTACTAAGTGACAGCATTCCAAATTGGGCCTGTAAATTCTCTGTTTATCCGATGGCTTGCTGATACACTTCCTGTGACTGCACTGGTGGCATCGCTTCCATATGGAAAACACAGTAGGTGATTAATTCAGATTTTTTTTTTACACCCACTCATAAAAATTGGAACTTGAATGTGAAGTTCAGCTTTATTCTCCCTTGCACAGTACATTAGCTTAATTGCATTTTGTGTTTGGTACAGTGCACCGATCACTTTGATGTGGGAGCACTTCAGAAGTCAAATTATTACCAGAACTCCTGCACATTACAGGCCAAGTATCAAGGCCTTGGCAAAGCTAAAAAGACCCAGTCTCTCACCATGCCACTGAGCACTGCCTGCTGGCCTGTTGCTGCTCCTCTGAGTCCTCCAGCTCATTAATACTTCAGATTCCTCTAATCACAGGAGCTCTGTTTGCAGGTGTCAGATCCGTGCGTGGCACAGGCTCGGGAAGCACAGCACCCTTCATACTCTGTTCTCCTGGAAAGGAAGAGCTTGGGGCAGCTCCAGCTCCATCCCAGCTGCTGTTGGAAGGAGGTTGCTCTGCCTCATGTCACCTTCCACTTGCAAGAGGGATGGGAAGAGAGAAGAGATGTGGCAGGCTGGCCAAATGAGCACCCCGGTGTCCCTGCTGGGCTTGTCTCCATTCCTAGAAACATCCCTGCATCCATTTACGGTTTCCCATGCAGCAGAGATGTAGTTCGGGTAAACTTGCGTTAAACCTCTCTGCAGAATGAACAGAGGGAGGCAATAAACCTGGGAGGTGTTCTTTGCCGTTGCACTGTGATTATCAGAGTTTCTAATTACCTCGGCACCCTCCCATGCTCTCGCTGTGAATCACTGCTGCCCGTCTCCAGGTACCCCAGCCCCACAGAGCCATTTCCCGTAGTGCCATATGGTGCCGGCGGGGAACCTCACGGGCTGCCTGACAGCCAAGGCAGCAGGATGGGGAGGCCGAACATCTTCCTGTTCAAAAGAGCACATTAATGAAATCTGCAGCAACCCGACTGTCTCAAAGCTGCAAGGAGCAAATGGAAAACAAAGCAGAGCTGCAATGAATAAGTACCTGCAAATGGAGATGGAATAAAATTATATAAACTCTTATATCCCAGGGAAATAGGAGTCTGTGCAAAGGCTGATCATGAAGGGGTACTTATCAACATAATTACACAGGCAAAGAGGGCTGGATCTAGCCCCATAAGCTTGATCTAACCCCATAAGCTCACTGAGCACAGTGGAAAGCTCACAGACCTACTGTGAAGCAGGGTGGGATGAGAGATCTGGCCCACCCATGTGAACAGAGCAGAGGCCCACAGTCAAAATCAAGCCATTTTCCTCTTTCATCCCAACTCAGCAGTTTCTCTTTTGCCTCCTTGCATGAACCAGACACCAGGGACCCTTGCACTGAGGTGCAGAGCTGGGCAAAGTTGGGTACCCTCCTTCAGCAGTGCTCAGGTGCGGTGGGGAGGGTGTACAAAGCAACACAAGAAGTCAAGTGGTGAAAGATTAGCCTCTGGGATGGCTCACAGGCTTTGGAGTGAAAGGAAGGTAATTAGAGGGAAAGCATGGCTCTAAAAATACACAAACAATGCGTATTTCATGGCTCTGCCCGAGCCATCACTTACATGCCTGGGCACTTGCTGTGAGAGGCACTTGGTACCACAGGGTGCTGAGTGAGCAGGGAGGGTCAGCTCAGGGATTTTAGGGTGGTTTTAAGGGTCATCTGGACACACAGACACTCACACGCATGTGGGGATGGACACACTAAACACCACTCACACACACACTTGAGTGTCCCTCTCCCCTGCCCTGAGCCCTCCCACATAGCCTGCATGACCTGTCCCAGGAGGTGTCCTTGTCCAAACAGGAGCCAGGAGAAACCAGCTTTAGCACCTGTCAGGGGTTAAAGAAGTCTGAGGGGTGAGAATTTGAGGCTGGGGACTGCAGGGCGGTGGCAGCAGGAGCTGGGCATTGCCACCTCTCCAAGGTGTGCAGTGGCAGCAGGCTGGTGGCTGCTGCTCCCCGCTGGTGACAGCTGCGCAGCCAGGAACAGCCCTCACCTACCCCTCCCTCCACCACTTCTGCTGATGACATTTGCTTACAAAAGCCAGACTCTGGCCTTAATAGAAAGGAGAGTCCCAGGCAATATTTGATTGCACCTGCTATTACACCTGGTAACATCCTCCAGATTCACCTTAAACTTTACCTTTTTTTTTTTTTTTTTGGCCCCTTTTCCCCTCATCTTTCTCTAATGGTTCTGTTCTAGGTTGAAAATCCCAAGTGCAAGCACAGTGAACCATTAAGGAGCAGCTCACATCTCTCTTTCCTCCCCTACTTTCATCTTTGGAAATGAAGGAATAGATTGTCAGGTTAACTTTGACTTTGCAGAGCTCTAATGAGTTAGTCAGAGTTTATTTATGTGGAAAGGATGAATGGTTCCCTACATGTTAATAGCACAATCAGCAGCAAACCCCTCAGCATTAATATTTAACGTCCTTTGTTATGTACATGCCTGGCTGTTATTCAGAGAGGGCTGAGTCAGGAGAGCAGAAGCTGCTGGGAATTGAATAAGCATTATTTGTGGGATTTCTCTGAGTGGAAAATGAAGAGTAGAAAAGACATTGTTTTTATGTGTGGCAGCCTAGTTGTCAAGAAACTGCATTTCTGGATAGTGTATAATGCATGCAAGAAACTGCTGCAATGGACCTCTGTGGCTCTTTGCATTTCCTGATTTCTTTAATGTCATTGCCTGCTTACTCTTGCCTTGCACACATACACAGGTATTAATTTCATGAGACATAAGGGAGAAAATCTAACAGCAAAAGCCAACATACATCCCCTGCAAAATCATGATTATTCATGTTACAATAGGACAGAGAAATCTCAGAGAAAGCCAACCTTGCACATCCATAGCACAGTCTATCTCCCATCTTTTATCCAGATTTCCTACAAGTTAGAAAACTAAGTAAAATAAGAATGTGAATCCTACATCATTAGCACTTCTCTTATATATACACAGACAAATATATTAAGTCCATATATATAATATTACATAAATATTAATCTTAAATCTGTTCTTCCTCTGTACCCACTGCCATACAGCTGCCAGTTACAGACGGCTCCATCCTGCTCCCCTGTGCAGAACAGGTATCAGCAGTGTTTTTCCAGATAGCAGAGCTATGGCTGTTTTTCAATTTAAATTGACCATAAATGCTTCACTTGCAAAACCTTGCCATATTTCCATTATTACTCTGTAACTATAGCAAATGGCCTAAGCCTGGTGTGCAATAATCATTTCATCTGAGTGATTTTTAGGAACACTCTGATAGATGTGAGCATCTAAGGTATAAGAAAATGTGCTATATTGCATTACAGAGAAATTAAATACGAAGCTGTAATTTCAGATGCAAAGGCTCAGGTTTCAGCTTTTTTCCTACTTGCCTGGAAGAGCCTTTATTCTTGAAGCTGTGCTTTCTGGGGAATTTCCTTGAGGGAAGCAGAGGGGCCTCTCCCTCCTTCAACAAAAGGCAGAGAAAAAAGGAGCTTTGGTATTTTCAAACAAAGTCACCTTGGCTGTTCGCTCATGTCTTTGCTTCATGTCCTGTGCACAAAACTGCTCGAAGGTGAATCAGAAGGGACTTTAGTCAGTTTAATGTGCACAGGACAGGAGCCGTGTGGGCAGAGGCAGCACAGCCAGGCTGCTCTCCAGCAACGCATCTGGAGGGGGAAAGGGAGGGGGAGATGTTTTCACAGAATGCAACTGGAAATCGTGTGGGGGAAAAAAAAAAAAAAGAATTGATGATGATACTAAAAACATTTCAGGGATTTGCACCACTGGTTTATAACTTTGTGGCATCATCGACCACCAGTGAGGCTCGATGTGAACTGGTCACTGAGCAGAAAATAGGTGCAGAAATGGAGAGAACGGGGAACATATCCCTGAGGAGAATGAAGTGGAGACGAGGAGAGCAGAGGGAAGCATCGCTCTGACAGCGCAGGGAGAGTGAGGAGGCAGCGCCTGCGAGCGGCCGCGCTGCAGCGCCGAGCGCCTACAGCAGGTGGCAGCGGGGAGCGGACGGACGGACGGACGGACGGACGGACGGACGAGATGCTGCCGTGTCCAGGGCAGCCAGAACTCCACACAGGCCCATCGGGAAATTCATCAACCTCCTAATAACTCCTGTCTACCAGTAAAAAGGTAAAAAGGATAAAAAAGAGTAAATAAAGTCACAAAATTGACAGATCACTCGTAGTAAAGAGGTGAGACAGCAGCTGGCTGTTGTGCTGGAAGCATCACACTACTGAGGCAGCAAATAGGCACCGGTGGTTATTTTTTATTCTGTAGTTATTTCTGTAGTTCTGTCCTAGCACCCAGGTATCACAGTCCCCTGGGCTCACCCCTGCGGAGCTGCATTTGCCCTCACAAACGTGCCTGGTGATCATCTGCAAGTGTGGGCCAGCACATGAGCTACTCTGATGAAGAAAAGGGAGATTTTCTTTCCCACCTTCAGCCCGATTTTGATACAATAGCCATGCTCTATAATATCAATGTTACATATAAACAAACATAATGATGGTACATCTGTATTCCTGTGTGCCTTCCTGTTACCTGCAGGTCCTTCAGGAAGTCACAGATGCATTTGCTGGTCTCCAAGGCCCCACGATTTATTGACCATTCCCTAAACTGTGTTTCCCCTCTCCTTGGGATCCAACTGGATGCCAGTTGCATGCGCACTTTGCCTGGGAATCTCCTTAGCACGGATTAGATAGGGCCCCCCTTTCATACAGCCCCCAGGGTAAGACAAAAAGGAAACCCTCAAGCTTTCATCTTTGCAAAGTGTGTGATGGCTATTGGAGTTCATGAAGAAAAGACACAGTTTGGAAGTTGCATGACTTGTGTTTTTGTCCTCTGCAGCTCCATGTAAAACCAGAGTGTCAGAGGGTCTCATCAGGCAGTGTGACAGGTCAGCATGTGACCACAAACACCACTGGCAAGACACACAGGGTTCGATATTCTCAGCAGGGATGGGCACACAGCCTTGCTCGATGCTAATAAAGATACTTTTGTCTTGCCCAGCTGGAAGCAGGAGTGACTGGATACCCCATGAGAAAGCTGGTTCTCATGTGATTTCCAGATCATGTTTTTCATATCCCATCATCTGAAATCACATTTGAGATAGGGCCTAGTCCTGCTCTGAGCTTGGGGGCATCCATTGACTCACTGCTCCCGGGCCAAGCTCACATAGATGGCTTTTTTGAGCACAGCTGTGCAGCACCACTGTGAAACAACAGCCAAGTACCCGTGCTCAGTGCAAAACACAGAGCTGGAATTGTTAAGCAATACGCAGAAACCTAAACAGAGTATCTGACAGACACCTGAGTACCACTAGAGAGCAGTGGGATTGCCAGGGCACTGCAGATTCAGTTCCTGGCCTTCTTTTGAGCACTTGCTTGTAGCTTCAAGTAATTCAGTGCATGAATGCTCGGAGAGGTGGAAATGGTGGAACAGGGACACAGAGGAGATGGCTGACACTGTCCACCATGGGCAGTGCCCAATGTTCCCCTTGCTGCTCCATGTGTACTGTGTGAGAGAAAACAGAAGTGAAGCAAATGGAAACTCAACTTCTTTTCACTCTTCTCTCCCTCTGTAAGTATCTAAGCACCGGGTAACTTCCTGGGCCTGCTGGGTCCCTGGATCTGCTCCTCTTGATGGAGCAGTTGCCTGCTGAGAGCTGAGACTTCAATGCTACACAGCCCCAGCCCTACCAGCAGGAAGCATCTCCTCCTTGTCTCTAGCAGGGATGAGGTGCCAGCCAGCCAGTAGCCTCATTTGTCTGGAGTCCAGCCTTGTCCCTGCTTTGTTTGCTTCTTCTCATGGCAACAGACAAGCTTCAGAGAAGGTTTTTCACCCACTCATTTTACCTGATAACAGCCCTGAACCAACATCTGTTTGCCTGCAGGCACAACCTCTCACTGCTAGTTGGGACCTATTTCTTATGAATTGTTGCTAAATGATGTCACTTTGGAATGAGCTCCCAACAAGCTGTGTATGTGCTACCTAAACCCCAAACTGCTGAAACTTGTTACTGCTGGTGTCCGAAGGGTAAGGGACAGCCAGAGATGTCAAACACATGGAATTCATCCCTAACTTTGCTCAAATGGCACTAGGCAAGCCTTTCTTGTTGGAAAATTTCCTCCTCCTGGGGGAGTAGGAATGCAGGTGCAGGGGTGTGCTCTCTGCTCTCCCGGGTATCCCTGAGCCTTCCCTCCTCCTGTCCATGGGAACGCTCCTGCTCTGCTCCCTTCCATGGCTGTGTGTGCTCCTGCACTAGCAATGCCTCTTCTCCTCCATGATACATGCTGGCACTGCTGGGCTGTGAGCTGAAGGAACAGCAAAACGACAACCAAAGCCAGCAGATGAGCAATATCTGGCTCATCCCAGGCAGCACAGACATTTGGGGAGCTCTCTCCAGGGCACTGCTGCTGCACACCCCTCACCCTGCCTCTGCTGCTCTGCTGATGCTGGCACTGAGAGGGGAACACAGGTTATGCACAGTGGAAAGTTGCACCCAGCTCCTTCCTTAGCTTTAAGGTCTTCAGTGGCATTTGATTCAAAAATGTGGCCATTTCAAAACCTTGCACAGAGCTGGTCCAAGCACAGGGACTCCTGTGACTTCTAGTTTGGGGTTACTTCTTACAGAACCTTTTTAGATTTCAGCTTCTCTGGCTGGTGGTCAGATGTTAAAAGGGACCAAAGCACAGCACAGACACAATGGTGGCAGAAAGGGCACAGTGAATGACAGGGTTAAAGTGGGGCTGGGTCAGAGCAGTAGCTTGGTCAGCACCCAGACTGGGCTGAGCTGCAGATGTGGGGCTGCCTGCCCGTGGCACCGGGATGCTTGCCCACAGAAATGCCACATGGGTGCTTCCAGGGATGGGCAAGGGGCCCTCAGCCTGCCTGGGGGAAGCAGGCTGTAGTAGAAGAAACATCAAGTGTGATTTTTTAAGTTCATGTAATTTTTTAAGATTGGCACAGAGAGCAGTTAGACACCATGGACACCTTTTGAACATCACTAGGAATGTTCAAGGCCAGGATGGATGGAGCTCTGAGCAACCTGGTCTATTGAAAGATGTCCCTGCCATGGCAGGGGGTTGGAATAAGATGATCTTTGGGGTCCCTCCCAACCCAAGCCATTCTATCATTCTGTGATGTGTGCTGAGTCTGGATGTAATTCAGCACAGCTACAAAGCACCGAGGCTCCCAGCTCTGGTCACACCTGCCTGTCTCCAATTTTCAGCACAACTCAGCATCATGTTTCAACTCTTGGCTGGACCAGCAGGCTGTCATTCCCTCACAGTGGTGTTACTGTAAAGGAGTGATCTAAACTACAGCATCATTTCTAAACACTTCTCTGCCATGTTTTGAACATGACCTGGTTGGTTGTGGGACCAAAGACAAACCCAGTGACATGCAGACACACACTCCTATGTGCAGACACCCTTCACAGCCTCATGACCCTTGCTGCCTTATGAACAAGGGACCAAATGATCTGAGGGAATGGAACTTAGCACCAGGGCCCAGTGCAGCACAAAATCCCCCTTGGTGCCAAGGACTTGTGATTTACACTTTTTGTTTCTGCAACAACAGACGGAGGCATAACATTTTTTTTTTAAAAGGAGCTTTGCTGGATTTTCCATCCCCTGCCGAGACACAAAGCCGAATGGCAGCCAGTATTCCCAGCAACACTCACGGTTAAGCATCAATGCTGTTGCCAACTCCTGCAATCTTATCACAAGCACCACAGCATTTTCTTTCCTTTCTTAAAGCCCCAACTCCTGGAGTCATGGGATTAAGCAGGCAACTCAGCTTTTGATTTTAATAGCAGTTTTTATCCCTCACTGTTAAGAAGAAAAGCTTTTGAGTGGGACAAGTTCAAACCTACAGAGAAAATAAATAAGAGTATCTACTTAAAATCTGGTGTCTTTTAAGCCAATTTTATTTAGAGAAAGAGTTTTGGACATTTTGGAAATCAGAACTTGTCAGCAGCTAAAGGAGTCCCTGAAAGAGCTAAAAAAATTAGTCTCAGCTGAGAAAATGCTGCAGGGGGAAAGTAGACTTGGGTTTTCATTTCTTTATCCTGTCAGAAGGATCAGCAAAGGGAGAACATTTGGGTTCACTAGCTAAGGCAAAGCACATTTGGTGTCAAGAGGCCAACACTGAATTTCAAAATGTGAAGGCTGAGACTCCCTAGAAAGGGAATTAAGCTCAGTAGATAAGCCTTTGTCCCAAGGTTAGACTGGTGGATGGTATGGATATATCAGTGCTCTAGAAGAAGGAGGAGAGGGATAGGCATCTTCCATTTTGCAGCACTTGTTCCAGGTGTTGGAGTCCTGTGAAACAGTCAGAGGGATGGACAGATGTCCCCAGTGCTTGCAGCCCCCAGACCCACATGGGGGATCTGCTCTGGCTCTCCTGCTTTGGATCTGGAGCTGCTTCCATTTTTTGTCATTTTATCAAATACTAGAAGCAATTCCAGTCCGAAGCAAGTAATTAAGAGCAATAATTACACAGATGCCCTCAGAGTGGGGCCATCCATTGTTTTGCTGCAATTTTTAATAATTTGAAGTTGAAAAGGCTTGTATGATCCTTGAATACATCTATAGCTTTAAAGTACAAAATGGGACGCTCTAATAGACCATGGTGAAAATTGTTCCCATAAATGATGAGAAATGTTTAAATCAATAAAACATTTGTTTAGATGTCCATATGGAGGAAAGATACAGTCTGTTGCTCTTCATATTGGATTGATCCCACAGTGTTAAATTACAGCTGGCTACAGCCCTTCATCATTTACTGCACAGCTTGACAAGCATGTAAAATATTCACACTGAGCACAAAAATTTTGAGTGTCTGATCTCTGCATTGTCCTTGTCACTTCCTCCCAGCCAGGGCCAAATTAAAGGCTGCTTAATACGGGGGGAAGCTTGGCTGCAGCTCTCCCACAAGCCTTTAGCCACGTTACCCAATATCCTCCCGGCTGGCCTGCGGGAGAGAGCAGCTGGGCAGCAGATGAGGGCAGCCCTCCACACGTGATGGCTTGTCTGCCACAGCCCTTGTGTTTGGGGTCTATCAGCAGCTCTGGGCTGTTGATCATAAATACATAAATACAACAGTAACTTGGCCTTAAAAGAGTAGCTGCTGTCTGAAGGTGCCTGGTCTGTGCTTCTGAGAGGGTGACAGTGGGTGGTGGGAGGAGCAGCCAAGGCACTAAAGGGGATCTGGGAGCTCTGGGTGCTATTCCCACCCAGCCTGGGTGATGCAGCTGGCACTTGTCTGCCTGTATCTCTCCCTGAAACACAGCACAGTGTGGGGTGCTCCCCATGAGGACAGAAAGAGGCCAGGAAGGTCAGTGATTTTAAAGATTTTAAAGCCATCTGAAATCCATCACCCAAAGGACCTGTGGTTTAGAGTAATAATTCTGGGTACAAATGGATCTTGCAATTGAAGGTGTGCACGTGAAAGCAGCTGCCTGTGCATGCCATTGCCCTGTGAAAGCAGGCAGGCCTGTCACTCCTGCCCGCAGGCAGCTCTGGCAGAGACACAGTGTCACCAGCCAGGGAAAGCAGCTCCTCAAAGCCCCATCCCTCAGCAGTGGAAGGAGGGCAGCCCTTGTCCTCCACTCCATTTGAGACTCTCTCCTACCATGGATGGGCTGAGGGAGCATTAGGGAAGAAGTGGGGCTGGCACCCTAATCCTGCCTTGTGGCACAGAGCTAAACCTGGGCTGACTGGCAAGGCTTGGGGGAGAGCTCAGGTTTGGCTCATACACAGGAAAACTGCACAGCCACAGCCCAAAAAGGGCAGCACATCACAGGTTCTCCTCAGGAACTTGGACCAAGCACCACAAAACCCCTTCTTAGTCCCATTTTGGGGTCCCAGTGAGTGCTACTGTGCATCCTGCAAACTCACTCTGCTGAGGATCTTGCTTTTCCCTTGCAAAACAGGCATCTGTGTCCTGCAAAGCGCGGTCACTGCTGAGGCATCCCTATTAGAGCAGGGAGAGAAGCAGGAAAAGGAAACACAGCTGATGTCCTGACCAGAGCCGGCAGAGGCCACTGCTGTATACTTAAAAATAACTCCAGGCTGAGCTCTCTGGTGTGGGTTTCACTCCCAGGCATGCTCCTCACTCCAGAGTGCGTCTTTCTCTCTTCTCTGTGGTGTAATGTCTTGGCTCCAGCATCCCCAGGCGCGTTGCAAAGCTCTGGGTCAGAGCCACGCTTTCTGCTCTCTGCAGAGGGGTGATGTCAGTGTCTGTGTCCCTCCCTTCCTTGCCCCCAAACTCACCATCGTCACCAGACGAACCGTCAGAAACCACTACTAGGAAATGCGGGTCCCTGAGGGGCTACTGCACTCCAAAACACATATCTGTAAGGCTGTGTGATACAGAGACTTTTCTTTTTATGAAAAAGAAAGCAAAATGAAATCTGGAGCGTCTCAGACATGGTAACCTCAAAAACACGGCAACCTTTCACCAGAGCATGGTCTGCTCTCCTGCCTGAGTCCTCTGCCTCTGCCCTCTGCAGTACCTGGCACCTGCCCTCCCAGCTTTGGGCTGATCTTGCTTTGAGCTGACCCTTGTCAAAGCTTTCAACCTTTTGTGTGTTTACTAAGATGATATAAAAATGACACAAATTGGGCTGAACAATGAACCCCATAGAAGTCCTGCTGCCTTCTGCAGTTCCACGGCTCAGGTCTGTTTGTACATACCCAGCGATGATGGAGCAATTTGTGAGGTGCCTTTGATGCTTGAAATGGCTGGGATCTGTGAAAGGAAAGCTGAGCCATACCTTTACTTTCGTGAAACGAACAGAGAGGTGACTATAAGTGCCAGTAACTACTCTCAAAAAAGGCAGCAATGTGGAAAAATAAGTAAAGCACCATCAGTAAAGTCAACAGTTCTTTCTAAAATAGCTTAATTTCTTTAAATAGCTTTCAATAAATTTTAGAATAGTTTAAAAAGTTGGGTTTTTTCATGAGACAGAGGGCCTTTTTCATTAGAGGATGAAAGAGGGTGTTAATTTTTCAGAAATCTGGCATTTTTTCAATGTGTACCTTTCAGATTTATGAAGACAAACTTGCTCCTTGTGCCTGTGTTTTATCACCTCGTTACTCCCCGTACCAGGGGGAACAGTGTGCTCTCTCACAGCATGCTCGGGTGGAAATGTTGTGCCCAGTCTGTCTTGGTCATAATGAAATGTGGCTGAGCACATTCAGCTTGTTCCAGCTGCTGTTACACCTCGTTTTGCTCTCCAAGTGGAAATGCAGTCATCACAGGGTGTGTATGTGTGCGGGAGATGCCTTCCCAACGGGCCTTTGGGATCCAGACACGGAATTAGCAGTGTTGCCTAATGAAGGAGCTCTTAGATGTGGGTGTAGATTCAGCCCAGCCTGGTGTACTCTCAGTTTTGTGACCAAACTTGCAGGACACTTAGAGCCAGAACCTAAATGAGGATAAGGTTTACTACTTTCTGTCAGTTTACCAATCTGTTCAGTAATTCCAGCTTCTTTGATTAGCTATTCCAACATTTCTGAATGCAAGTATTAATTAACTGCTATTAATATGTCATTTCCCACCTATGACTCTGCACAGTCTCGTTCCCAGTTTGACAACAGGAAGTGTGACTTCACAACCTGCTGCCAAGGTGATGCCAAGCACAGAAGCTAATCATGCTCATTATCACTTCCCCTTCCACCCCTAAATAGAAAGAACATGTGCAGCAGCACAAGCATTGTCTGCTCAATTGTTTTGTGTAAAGAGCTCATTTCTGGAAGAGATCTCTAGCTCACTTATCCCTAGCATGCTGTGTTGCAAATAAATCCCAACTTTAAGTCCCCTAACACAGAAAATTAGGTCCAGAGGGAACTATCAACACTTTTCTCCTTGTGAATATTTGTGTATTTGCAGTCACTGCTTTTCCAGTTTGAATCAGAGAAGTGTGGGTGTATTGGGTGAAGAATTAACATGATTCACTGATACTGCACCATCAAGGCTGTGCCTGAATTGCTCAGACAGATTTAAAATGCTCCTTCTAACCCATTAAACTGAACTGGGTCTGGCTGTTGCTTCTGTTGCATCAAAGCACCAGAGGTGATAATCCTTCTCCCTCTGCAGACTCAACCAGAGCAGGCCCAACTGTTTATTGTGAGGGTACCCCTGACCTGCACTGCTAAAAGCATAGCACAAGTGTGGGGTCTCAACTTGGTTTAGAGACCCTTCTAGGGCAAGTGGCAAGGAGAGACAATGGCTGGTTGGACAGGAGCCCAGGGGTCATGAAGTAACTGATGGGAAAAGCACAGAAGATATTGGGATCTTTATCACAGCAGGAGAAAAAAGCAACAGCAGCAAGATCTGCTCCAAAAGCTTTAGGAATTAGTTCTTCAGGAAGCAGCAAATCCCCTGGGGACTAATAATACTTCATGATACCCTACTTTTTTAATTCCTTGTACTTGTTTTGACCATTGAGTTAAGCAGCTGATGCTGAGTTAGAGTGGAAATTGCCCAGGGAAGGCATGTGGTGTGCATGTGCATTGAGGTAATGGCTTTATCCTGACTGGCCCTCGGGGGTTTACAGCCAAACAAGAGCCCAATAATGGCTGCAGAGAAAATAAAGGGCTGCTCTCCACCTAGTGCATGTGGGTCACACACCAATGGCTGTCAAAGAAAAGGGTTTCAGGCAGGAGAGTCAGACACAGCTCTGCAAGGTGTTAGATGGCAGAAGTCTCCAAGGGGAAAAGGGATGGCTACTCCATTGCTTGAGATACTTCAAGTTCAACTGATGAAACACTAAAAATATACTCTGGGGAACTAACTCAAGCAGCAGAAGTAGTGTGAGGGTGTGGGGAAACCTGATACGTGATCTAACGGATGTTACCTTCTATGATCCTACAAAGCCACGGTACTGAGACACATCAGGTGCCTCTCCCTGCCAAACACAACCAGCTCCCTTCCTCCCTCAGCCTTCCAGCACACGCTCCATCTGCCACATTGCACAAGCCACAATAAACCCCTGAAAACAACCAACACCCTTTATAGACAAGGTGATTGTCTACATCTTCATTTTCACTTTTATAACAACCATCCCAATGCTCTGTTCCAGTGCACAGCAAAGCATTATGCACAAAGAACTAAACCCTCCACAGTCCATTAAGTTTCTGCCTCTTGTTCTCTCTTCTGGGCTCCTGATAAATTCTATCAGGGTGGGTAGTTAGATGTTTGCTGCTTGTGGCAAAACCCCTCAGGGGCCTGCAGGGTGTTGAGTTTCCAGGTTCTTGCTGCCTGTGCTAGAAGAGATGGGTGTTGAAAGCAGCATGCTCAGGTCTGAGGAGGAGGGAACACCACGGGTTATTCTCCAGACTGATGCTGACTGATGGAAATAGCTGAGAGGATGCAATAGCCACAGCTGAGAAGAGGGGATTGTCTCAATTCATCTGAAAGCAAGGAGAGACAGGAAAAATTGCCACCCTGCAAGGATGTCGATGTCAGCTAAAGCCCTGATATTTGGAAGCAATTGCTCTTCCATCATTAGCTGTCACATCTTGCACAATTAAATTGTGTGTGAGAATAAATATATTTAAACAAACATTTGCAGAAGCGATAATCAGATGGCGTGTACAGACACAGTAAATGAGCAGGCAAATTCTGCCCATGAATTCTTAGCTTCAAAACTGTTTGAAAACTACGGATTTTTTCCAAATAGCCTCATGTATGCACAGGAAGATGTCTTCATGCACAGCTGTAAACTTCTGACCCCAGGCTATTTTCTTTGCCCAGTGATTTCAGCGTAAGCTGCAATATTTGCTTTATTCTTCTGCCCACTACAACAGCTGAAAGAGTAAGTCAGTTCCTTTTTTTATTTTAGAGATGCTCGGAAAAGGAACCGAATGTGATTACAGGAGTAACCTGATGGGGCCATACACTGGCACAGAGGGATGAGCCTCCTGTTTCATTTTCGGAAAGAGACACTTTGTGTGGCAGGAGTGTCTGTGGTTTTAGTAATTACACAGTTGTAAAGGAATTGCAAATAGTTTTATTGATATTTGGATTAGTGGGTAAGTCAGATTAATAATAGAGGGAGAGACCTGTTGTCTACGTTCATGTAGGCTTTCAACAGTTCTTCATGAGCCAATCAAATAAACTTTCCCCAATTTTTAAAAAGTGTAATTTCGCTATCTTCAATGAGAAACAGTCATATTAACACCATCCCAAGACAATTAATGCTTTGCAGGACAAAGTTTGCCATGGGCACCTTTATTCCCAACTTGGTGCAATAAATAGGGGCTATTTTCAGGGATGTTAACTTGATTCTCTGCCCACATAATCCTAATCCCTCAAATGTGGTTTGGAATTGAATATATACATGCACCAATGCTCTTGGCTAGTGACAAACATGAGAAAATGGATGCCAACATTTGGAAACCTAGTGCAAAAGAGAGAGTCAAAATCAAAGCAAAGGATTTTGAAGGACAAAGTAATGGAAGAGAACCAAATCTTATGTCTATCTGTGTAGCATCAAAGGGGTTTTTTTTAATATTTGAGACCTTAATTATGTGAGGCATTTAATCTCCTGTTTTGTTAAGTGATCTTGCTTGATGAGGTGCCTCTCAACTTTCCAATCTGTTACTGGAAGCACACAAGTGACTTTCTGGTAACCCGGGCAAGGAGGGGGAGGAGGGAGAAGCCAATAAAAACGGAAACACAGCTTTTGCTGAAGTTCTCAGATGTCACGGCCATTTAATCGGTCACAAATGAATTCTGCAGGCTGGCAGGTTACCCAAGGCAGCCACAGCCACAGCCCCTGCCCACCTTGCCACCCAGGGCAGGTATGACATGATACACTGCATTAACTTCACTAAGAGCAAACTCAGATCTGTCTAAGGATGGGTTAAATGCTCTGTGTTGACAAAAAAATTATAAAATAGTTGTGAAGACAAAGACCTCATTAGGTGAAGTTGTCTGCCGAGTGTAATGACATCCTGGACACCTGTCAGTGAAGAGCTGCAGGGACGGAGGAGGCTGTTTGATCCTAATCTCCTGCTTGCCAGTCTGGATCAGTTCTGTCTCTGATCTGTCAAAGGTTTAAATGACCAGTGCAGTGGCTTGTTCTGCAGCCTGTAAGGTTGGAGATAAGTCTGCAGAAATACCCAGCTGACCTTGGAATGAGCTTTGCTTGGCTTTGCTTACAGGTTGTGATCAAAAATACCGCATGACGGCTGCTCAGTGTGAAAGAGATCCCTTCCTCACAAAAGCGCATCAGTGTTGTAAAACACAACTTGCTCAGCCCAGCATGCCAAAGATGCCGTGCCCCATTCTTGACATGGGCTTCTTAGCCCAAGCTGCTAAGAAATTGTTGAGAGGCAGTCTAGCATTACAGAGCGAGGGGAGATCCTAGCAGGCCAGAATGCCAGCCCTGCAATGTGTCCACCTCCCACATGTCCCACACGCCTGCTGCTGGAAATAGCCAGCCAAGCCCATGCTGTCCCAGCAGCCAGAGCCATTGCAACTGGAGGTAGAGAAGGGAGTGGAGAAATGATGCCTTTATGGTTGCTCTCCTTGTCTGGAGAATGGGGAGAGGTGAGTGTCTGTGAGCCTGGTTTCTCCTTTGGCACTGAGGACAACCACCTGACCAAAGTCTTGGGCATATTCAGAATTAACCCTTCAGAGCTTGCCATGCTGAACCATATTCCATCACAACATGCATGCATAGCCTCCAGTGAATGTCCAAGCCTCTGTTGTCCTTCCTGGAATCAGGATTTGTGGCAGCACACCTTTGATGTCCTAGGACCCACACAGCATTTATTTACAGCACATGGTAAAGCAGCTTCCTTTTCCTCTTGAGAGCTGAAGTTATTTCAACCCACTGCCACAAGAGATCCACACTTGTTTACAGGCCAACTGTTTGTGCTGCTGAACAGAGATGCTCGATGGCCTTTTGTGCTTGTCTGTGACTTGGGAGTGTGTGAAGCTGAGGAAAACCACGGTGCATTTTTGCTGACCCTTGTGCACATCAGCAGTTTGGTGCAGAAGTACAAGGACCATCTGGTGGGTGATGTCAGCGTGCAGAGCTGGGCCGACTGGTAATGAGCACAGAACTTGTGTGCGAGAAAATGAGGCTTCATGAGACGAACTGAGGAACTTCCTGGCTTTCTAGCACTGGAAATGTCTACAAAATAAGACTATTTTGTTCTCAAGATATGAAGCCAACTACAACAGTCTGCTACAGGTACATGTTGTAACACACAGGTGTTGGCAAAACAGTTGGTGGGCGGCTGATGATGGAAATTCAGAGCAGTTTTTAAAGCAGTTCATGTCCAACCCATAGGTTTTGTAGCTGTGCCTGAAGCGGACGGTCCACAATGGGAGTTTCCACCCTGCAGCTGGATCTCTGTGAAACACACACACACTCACTCTTGGCCTTCCCGAGGAAAGCATCTTTCTTGGTAGTTATTTTTCATTTGGCAGGTTCATGAAGATCCATAGGAAAAGTTTGGGCAGGTATTTCATGCAAGGATATGAATGGGAGAAAGTGCTTACATGTTTGGATAAGCTGGACATATTTGCCATCAGCAATGGTTCCCAGCACCTGGAGGACTCTCCTCTCTCACATTCTGTAGCTTGGGAGGTCTCATCCAGTCCATCTACACCTGAAGAGAAAATCTGAATAGTGGAAGTCAAGAATGGAGCACTCAGGTCCCAGGCAGAGAAAAGATACTGTTGCACATCCACACTGTACATAACATTTCTGCCTGTTTCACCCTTCGCAATATTTGCAAGAGTCAAGCAAATATTGTCAAGTGACCTAGATGTTGACAGTTTCTCTTACTTCCTCACAGAAAAAGCAAATACACCCATCAGCTCTGGCATGGATTCAGGAGAAGCCAGGGGTGCCATATGTGTTCACATCCTGGCCACACGTGGTGATGGCAATAAATAATTGGTTGCAAATGCACGTATTGCTTTCTTGATTAGTTGCTTTACTGTGGGATCTGCTGTATTGATTAATTTTAATCTACTTTGTATGTTATTTAGATCTGAAATTGAGTAGAGTGCAGGGGATGAGGAAACTGCTCCAATTTTTCAGGAGTATATTGCATCTGATTAATTTTGTAGCCTGTGTTGATAAAAGCTTTTATCCTAGTCTGCTATCAATTTAACTCTCTGTGTTTGTCATTTTTTACTCCTGGGGTCCCACATAATTCAGTTTCATGAAGTGATTTGATGGATGTTTTCTGATACTTCAATAAAGCCTTTTGGCATAGATTTGCCTATCCCTTGCTTTGCACGTACCTGGACAACCCTTGCTGAAGACAGAAATAGAATTGTATTCAATTAAAAGGTGTATTGAAAAGAACAGGATGGCCAGAGCAGATGATTGTAAACAGTGTCTTTTGACAAAGCATGAAGTATAAAGCCCAAGTGAAAGAGAAAACTGTCCCAGGAGGATTAAAGACAGTTTTTGTAGGCTGCAAGTCCCCTTTCATCCCTCCTTCTGCTCTATCTACCATCTATGCCACGGGGCTGAATGGAGGGCAAGCCTGCAGTTATACCCTGAGCCTCTTCGGGGCCAAGGAAACACTGTCTGATCTCATAAGGTCTGGCACAGCCAGTAGGAGGCTGTGTGAGTTACTTCTGTAGGTGCTGTTAGCACAGAATGGTTTGGCTTGGAAGGGACCCTGAAGACTGTGTAGCTCCAATCCCTGCTATGGGCAGGGCCATGTTCCACTAGACCAGGCTGCTCAAAGGCCCCATCCAATCTGGACATTATTTCTTAGCCCAGGGAGAAGAGGATGAAATATCACCTTTTTTGCAGCACACCTGCACAGACCTTGTCCCTGTGGCATGGCAAAGGTGATTGTGGAGCTCTTCTCGTTCTTTGCTTGCTTTTATTTTTTTGTTTCTGTGTTACAGCCACAAGCCTGCCAGAGTTCAAGGAATGTTTGGACAACACTCTCAGGCACATGGTGGGATTTTTGGGGTGTCCTGCACAGGGCCAGGAGTTGGCCCCAATGATTCTGATGGGTCCCTTCCAACTCAGCATATTCTATGATTCAATGAAGTTACAGACACAGACGTAGCAAGGCAGCAGGTGCAGGTACCACACGGACTTCACCAGAAGATTTCTTTGGTCTGCAGGATATTTAAAGTGTGATGTGGAAGAAGGTGATTTGTACCTGCCACAAATTCACATGGGTGTGGTTCTGCTGGGGCTGTCAGCAGAGATGCTCCCTTATCTGTTTTCATGTCCTTTAAACAACAGTAACTGGAAAGTTTTGACCAGAAGGAAAACCAGTATTTATATCAGAGCTTCCAGTGATATATGTAAGGGGGAGTTGTGAGAGCTTGGTGTTAGTACAGCTTATCAGCACATGGAGGGGCCCTGTGAGCTGCAGGGGTGGACCTGCTAGATGTGCCCCACCAATTGAGCAACTAAAATGACATCTGCTTGAGCAACTGATAAGCACTGCCTCCCAGGATTGAGAAATCCTCACAAAGAGCTGTGATGAGCAGCTGGGGTACATGGTGGGTGACACCTACATGCAAGCCTGCACTCCTCCTCCTCCCACCAGAACCCCACAGACTTTCCACAGAGGGACAGAAGAACCCAGGGAACTTGCTCTGAATTCAATAATTTAATTTTGTAGGTCATTAAGTGTTTGTGTTTTAGGTGGGTTTGACTGCAGTTCACCCAGTCCACACCATCTCCTGTCCCAAGGACGAACTCCAATGCCTGATGATTGTGAAACACTAAGAATTTTTGCATTTTAATTGTGATATATATAGCACACAGGAATGGATTAACTTCTCCTGAAGGCTGCTTTCAACCACAGTCCATAATTTTGCAGCAAAGATTGTACCTCTCATAGGACTTTAGAGATGACAGTGGTAGAGTTTGAAGAAGGAAAATGATATTAAAATCTCTGGCTTCAAACAAGCAGGGACACAAAGAAAACACCACACACTGTTGTCAGCCACACTAATGCTCAGTGTCTCAGTTTTGTAGCTGCTTGGATGTGATGAAAACAAATCTTTAATAGTTGCTGCTGCCATCATTGCACTGCACTGTGTTTTCTATTCAGTTGCAAGGACGGCTCATTTCCAGCAAACAGGAACAATGTGCTCATATTGCTAATTCATGCCACCACACACAAATGTCCAGATTATGTTGTGCAGAACCAAATTCCAGCCTCATTCATGAGTGCACTTCAATCCAGTTCCCTAGCAAGATGCAGGGAGCCCTGCAGCAAAGCTTGTGACAAATTAGAACCTGAAAGAGGCAATGAAAGAACATCTGATAGATTTTTATTTTTTTTTAATAGGGTTTGAAAAGCAGACCTGGACATTTAGCAGAGGGTGGAACCCAGGGGAACTAGTGTCAGGGATGATTTGAAGTCAAATGATTTGTCAGGAGGTTTGGCATCCGCAGAGTGCTGCACAAATTTCCCTTTATCTACTGCCCCCCTGTTTTGGTTTGTGGTGATACGTGGGTGCAGACAGGATATTTTGATATAAAGAATTTGGGGGTGGATAATTTAAAGATTGAAGTAGAGTGCAGACTAATCTTGGGGAAATGAGAGGTAAAAAGATGTGTTAACTGCTGCTGAGAGCAGGGGCTGGGCATCTGACGTGGCCGATAGAGCCTTTCTGTGGCAGATGCTCCACGGTCTCTGGTCCTGGGGCATCAGGAGCTCTCCCAAAGGCCAGGGGGACCTGGGTTCAAATCTAAACCCAGTCCAACCCCTTGGCAGTCGAGGGAGCTGCCTACCCATCCCACAGCCCTGTCTACCTTTGCTAATTCCCCTCCTGAGTGACCACCAGTGCCTGGCACTTCAGGGACATGTGGGCAGCTGGAGAGGCCCACTTTGCCAGGGAATATATCTCTTAGGGACAATTACGCTATCCCTGTCTGTGTGTTGATTCACCTTCCGTGACTGCATGGGCCAGAACACTTTCCATGAATGGGGCCAACCAGCTGATCTTCCTGCTTTGGTGCTAAGCTGCTGCTCTCTCTTTTCTCAATATTCTCCATGCTAATTTCCTTGCCCTCCAGTTTGGAATATTATGACTACGGTAAATGCTCCTGGGCAGTCCCAATGGCAGATGATTTTCACACTCTTCTGCTGAAAGCTCTCCCCAAAAGCATTTCCAAGCTCTTTGCAAGAGCAGCATGTATGAGCCCATGTGGGTATGTACACAGCTGGTACAGACTCAGGGAGCCCCCCATTTGGGACTTATGACCCCGTCTGTGTGACAGAGGGCACCTACAGCAAGACCAGGGCTGTGTCAGCTCCAGGCGAGGCAGCAGAAGACAGAGATTGATTTGCCAGAATGGAGCTGACAAACAAAGAAAATTCCACTGATGGACAAGCAAGACGGTAGAGCTGAAGATCTCGGTGTTGTTGTTATGGGAAATTTCAGGCAGGTGTTATCTGTTACCACGCTACCCCGCTCACGATTGCTTCAGATGAGATGAGGTAGGTTGGGCTGGGCTGCGTCAGTCATTGTTTGGTTGGCGCCTTGTAGGGGACAGTTTCGTCAAGACGTGGCCTTTCACTAGATGGTGCTCTTTGCTGAGCCATCGCTGTGTCTGACCCCTCTTCTTGGATCTGGGAACTTCCAAGTGATCTGCCTCCTAAGCCCTTGTACAAATGGCAGGAAGGCAAAGGAAAATGTTTTTCCAGGGTCCCTGCTCTCATGTGCCTTATTTTATTGGAGCCATGTAAGAAAAAGCTACTGCTTTATATCTGATTGTATGGGTGTACAATGCTGGTACATTCCAGTCTCCAAAATGACCAAAATGCATAAGCGTTGAAACCATTTTTATTGTTTCAGTTGCTTTAAAGAGAATCAACAGGGCATATTTTGGAAGCCAATGCCAAGTTCATGTGCATGGTGTCATTTTTCTGTTCTCCTTACAGAGAGCATGAGGTACAGGTATTACCTGCAGCCTCTGCCCAGTGCTCTGATCAGCAGCAAGGTCTCTGGAAAGTATTGTGAAGTATTTTTGGGGTGGTTCTCACGAAGTGACATACATTAAGCTCAGCGCTGATACTTTGTGGACATGATCATTCAGCCACTGCCAGAGCTAGCGGGATACACAAGCGTGCAGTAGAAGAAGCCAAGTTGAAATGTTGGGCCACCACATGTACACATTTCCAACAAAAATGGTAACTGAAGGCAAGCAACCACCACAAGAGATCAGGCATCTTCATTCTGCAGGGCCTCCGCCAGCCCAGCCACACACGGACCACAGACCACAGGAGCTCATTTGCTAATGGTGGGTTGTCGTTTCCACTGCTTTTCCTGGGCAAGGCGTGGGAACGGTACAGATGTTCCTCCATCCTATCCACACACTGCACACAACCATGGGAGAACCAGAAAAGAGGCTGAGCAGCAGGATGAGGCTGAGGGCTGGGCTGGTGGGACTCAAGTGGAGTTGCTGGGTTTGTGACAGGTACAGATGTGCAGCAGATCCCGCCCACAGGTGGACTTGTGCTCCGGGCACTAGGAAAGGCTTTAACTGCTAGAAGTGGGGATGCCAGGACGCCAACAACCACCAGAACAGGCCCTACAGCTGGAGCTCAGCACGTGGGAAGGCAGGATTCTAAAATCCTAGAGTGGCTTGGGTTGGAAGGGACCTTCAACATCATCCAGTTCCAACCTCTCTGCCATCGGCAGGGACACCTCCCACTAGCGCAGGTTGTTCAAAGCGCCATCCAGCCTGGCCATGAACTCTTCCAGGAATGAAGCAACCCCCAGATACCCCTCCGATGAAAACAAACCCGCAGCCTAAGGAGCTGCATGCGCGCTTTCACACCCGCACCACCATGGGATACACACCAGCAACCGCGCAGCCGGGAAGGGGCACAGGCGAGAGAGAAGCCCCCGGGGCGGGGAGCGGGGCTTTCCCAGCGCTGCTCACGGCGCAGGGCAGGCGCGGCCGGAGCTCAGCGAGCCCCAGCGAGCACCGTCGGTGCCGCCCAGCCCGGGACTGCCCCGCACCGCCCGGTCCGCACCGCCCGGTCCGCACCGCCCGG
>VYZT01056725.1:499132-517795 GCA_013400735.1 Pomatostomus ruficeps | reverse complement strand
CGCCGGCGGGGGCGGAGGGGTGGGCGCTCCCCGGGGACGGGGGTGTGCGGCAGCCCCCCTCCCCTTCCCGCGCCCTCGCACGCTTCCCCCGCCCTTCCTCCTCCTCCTCCTCGTCCTCGGGGGGTTTTTCTCGGTGCAACTTCGCGTGGAGCCGCTCCGGGCGGCCCCTCTCCTCCGCGTGGCTTTATTCCTTTTCATTTTGCGTCTCTCGGTAGTTTTTCATTTATTTGGAGTGTTTTCTCGCGCCGCTGCTCCCCGCCGCTATTGTCTGCGGGCCGGGGCCGGGCGCGGTCCCCCCGCAGCCGGGCGGGGGTGGCGGCTCCGCTGCCGGGGGGACGCGCGGGGACGAGCCCCGGTGTGTCCGTGTGTGCCGGGGACACGCACCCACCTGGCCCCCAGCTTCCCTCCCCGCTGGGGATTACTCATATCTCGGTCGGAACCCCCCTCCAGGCTCGCAGACACAACTTTGTATCTCAGTTTATTGCACAGAAAGTCACCGCGGATTGGTATCAAGAGCCCCCCGCAACACGCTGGTGTTGGTGCGTGTCACCTTTGGGGCTCAGTGGCCATTGATGTCACTCAGAGGGTCATTGCCGTGGGGCCTGTTTCATGCGTTCACTCTGTTGCTTGAAAATATAATGATTTTTGTTTCTTCTCGAGTGCAGACACTTCTTCTGAAGCAAATGTGGGAGTTTCTGGATGAGGATTGCAAAATGGTAGTTTTTCTTAACCTGTAAACTGTTGGGGTTTATTGATCCACCTTCTGTGACTATGTTGTCCCCGCAAGTCATACAGAGGAGTTGGGATTTGCAGTGTCTGATTTTGCTGACCTCTGGAATTAGTTCTGCTCCAGTGTCCTTTATAGGGCTTCATGTTAGCTGGAGTTTGGAAGTGACAAAAAAGTGATTTATAAAAAGTTTTGGATTTTGTAAGAGTGTGCTGTATGGATTCTGCTGTAGATGACCAGATAGGGATTCCATAAAGGGATTAAAAATCCTGCACTGCTGTAGGACAGTTGGTCGCTGTGGCTCTCTGTAATCTCTGCCAGCCATAAAACTTTAGGTACTCATGGAGATATGCGATGCAGTAGAAATATGTAAAGCATGTAGCTTCAGAGCTGAGTTTAGACAGTTGGTCTGAGATCCATGGATGTCTTGTGTGCTGGGAGTTTTGGCTAATGTAATCGAATCAGTTTTAAAGGGCCAAGCTGCATTAATTCTGTTTGTGGTGACTCTCTTGAGTCCCTTGTTGGGTGTGTTTCTCATGTTTTGCACGCCCTTGCTGAACTATTGTGGAATTGTAAGGGTGAACCAAGTTCTACATGGGTCCTTGAAGGTAAGATGCTAATGATTCATTTGTTGTGGTGTTAGAGGAGGTGTATTTTTATACATAGGTACCTTAGTGGGAGTAGATTGATGTTAACCTCGTAACCTCCCTGCCTGTGGATAGCAGCTGTTGTCTGTACTAGAGGGACATTTGCTGTGCTTTGGGACATGGTGGCAGTGTCTTGTTCGCACACTACAAACTGGGTTTGTTTGGGTTTTTTGTTTTACTTTTTTTTTACAAGCCTGATATCAGGGTAAGGGCGCATTAGGCAAGGTGAGGATCATCTGGGCATGTGTTTTCCCTTGGCGTAAGTTCAAGTGTGTACCTGCTGTCTGTGTCCATGGGTCGAGCCTCTCCGCCACCCGTCTGTCCTTGCAGCACTGCCCAGTGCTGGGCAGACGGGCTAGCCCGGGGCTGTTGCTAGAAGGGCACGGATGTTGAGCTGTGCCAGGCAGACAGGTTTTGTAGGCAGCCTGAATGACGAGTCCCCCGCAGGTAGCGTGGATGAGCTGTGTGACGGCGTTCCAGCCTGGATCTCCTGCCCAGCTCCGGCGGCCACGGATGGCCGGCATAGCCCGAGAGGTGAGGACACGACGTGTTCGGAGTAACAGAGTCCAGCCAGGGCCTGCAGCCAGAGAGAAAGGCAGGAGCTCAATGTTCCTGATTTACAGCTTCGCTGCATCAAAGGAGGGAAACGCAGTTAAGAACTCAAAGCTTCTCGTAGGAACAGAGCTCTGCCAGGTACTATCCGATGATGGATGTTTTTAAACACAGCCTGCGTAGCGCAGCTTTGAGACTCAGGCATATGCAGAACTCACTAATCTCTCAGCAGGATATATTTGTGAGTAAGCCGTGTTCTGGTCTCGGGTACACTCCTGCGCTAAGAGGAGGATTAAGTACTGTTAAAGGAATCTAGTTATTCTATCCAAAGCATGAATTAAGAACAGCGGTCAATAAATTATACTAGAGGGAAAAAAACATTGGTAGGTTTATTGATGGTGTTCACATGCTCCTGTGTTGCAAAGACAGTGGGGTTCTTTCATATAATTTTCTGCTGGAATAATAAGTTTTAATAAAGAACTACTTTAAAAAATCATTAGCAGAAGCTGCAGTGCCTGCTGTACCTACTTCTTTTCCACTGTTTCCAGGACACCAACGTATCGGTTTTCTCTGCCTGGTATTTGGTGGTGATCCACTCGCCAATAAAACCGACCTTGGAGCAGCTTGGAAGCTTTTCTGCTTATTACTGTAGCTGGTTATCTCTGCAATCTACTTGAGTGCTATTAAATGCTATTTCTATAGGGGTTCCCCACACAGGCAATAAATAGCCTGAAGTCAGCTAAACCACACAGCTGATTAGTATGGAGGAACTCTTCGGGTTTGGCTTTTCTCTACCGGTGGAAGGCACTGCTGATAAGTTAAAAACTTGAGCAAAAGGCTAGATAGTCCAGGAGGCCATAAAAGCACGATATGCCCTCCGTGTGTGATTGTGGCCCTGTGTTTTACCAGGCTCCTGGAAAGGGAGTTGGCAGTTGGCGTGGTTTCCAGCTGGAGGATAACTCCTGTTTGCAGGCACATGAGCGGCTGGATGTGGAAAGCTGGGGAGGAGAACACCTTGCAGCCTGCACCTTGTGATTACTGAGTGCTGCTCGGTGCCAAGTACTCATGTGCTTGCTGGCATTGATCACCTGTAGGAAAGATAAAGGTAATGGGTGATGTTCTGAAGCAGCTGATAGCTCTGGTGTAAATAGAGTCCTTCCTTGCCGCCCTGGGGTTTGCCACAGGGGATATAATCCGGTTGGGAGCCCCGGCAGGGTTGGCATGTACCACCTGGTCAGTCACGTCCCGGAAGCTCTGCACCTTTTCTAAATCAAAACTTGTTTTCGGGGTGTTGGATGTAATGCGATTTTTATGAATAGCTTAGTCATGCCTCACTTTTTTTTCTCCTCTAAAACAGCTGTCAACAATCTCACTGTGGGGAGGGAATCGGCCACTCCTTGTACTTACTGAATAGTCAGACACTTCAGCCTGGCGTTGCAGTTCTTAGTGACTTTTGGAAACAAAGTCATGGATGTGGCACAATGGCTTCTTTTTATTTATTTATTTATCAAGCCTGCCTTTTTCCCTTTGTAAATGACCTTTATGCAGATGTAGAAGGCAAAGCCCATCACTGGGAGTTAGCTGGTTAGTTACTTCGGTTACTGATAAGAAAATATGATGGCAGTGCTCCAGGAAAAGCAGCTATGCTGGGAACTTGTTGCTGCAGAGAAGCAATACAGATCTTTTGCAGAACGATACACCTCTATATGTTTATGGTGCTTTGTCACAGAAACAGGGTGAGCCCTCTCATAATGTCTGCATGGCAAATAAGCTGCGACGCCACAAATCCCGTAAAGAGTTTATTGTCCTTCTCGAGACGGTGGGAGGAGATGTGCAGTAGGTAAAAGTGTCAGTGTCGTCCTAAACTTGAACTGCAGTTTTGTCATCTCATCTCTTTTGTGTGTTGGTGTAGGTGTAAGCAGCCTCTTCCAGTTCCCAGCTAGGCCATGCTGGGGTTTTTGGGTCTGTTCAGCAAACCAGACTGGGAAATGGATCCCAGTTAAGAATAAGTTATTGTTTTTAGTCTATACAATTCGTAACTTGTGTCAATTAGAAAAAAAGTTCATTCTTTACCTGCATCAGTTACCTGACTCATGTTCCTTTGTGTTACCACAAGCAGCTGCTGTGCAGAGTGTTGGATGCTTCCACCAGGAGAAACCTAAACTCTTGGAAGTGCTTTTCCGATTGCAAAGAAGGCATTTGACTGTGGTGCCCATCCCTGTTTTATAGCATGTGAAGACGACATGGGAGATAGATGTTTCTGAGATAAGCCAGTGAGTTAAAGTGTTTAATTTTTAAGTTCTGTAATGACAGCAGTTATTTCTGTCAAGAGCGAAGATAACTCTTTTCTGCAAAGTAAGTTCTGCCATTTTAATATTTTTTAAAATTTTCTTTATAACCATTTTAGATAGGTTGCTAGGTTGTTGAGGAACAGGGGAAGAAAGTGCAATCAGAAATATTAAGTGGTCAACAGTCCTTAAAAAGTAAGCAGTGTGACACCTTGGAAAAAGTAAGCTTTAGTTCTGTTGTAGCTGTAATGGATCACATGTTGTGACATGGTCAGGCAGTCTAACAAAACTATTTTATATATGTTTAAAAGAACTCTAAAAATCTGATGCTGAGGAGTTTGTTGGGTGGTTTGTAATATGGGTGAGAAGAAAGTGAATTCTTTGCTCACATAGTAATGTAATTCTTACAGTCCAAATGCTCAAATATTTAATACAGGATTGTAGAAAACATAAGGGTGAGTTTTGGTGAAACTTTTTCTCTGTGAGCATGATTTAAGGTGGTCATCTTAAAGGTTATTTGATGATGATGATCAAAACTTTGTCTGGAGAGAAAGTGCCCGATGTGTCATGTTTGAGTTCTCTGTGCTTTTTATCACCCGTGACTAATGCAAACTGGAGCAGTGAGTTACGTTAAAATCTGTGACATATTTGTATCTTCATCTAAACCGTATCTGAGGCTTCTGGCAAAGTTACTTGGGAAAATAAATCTTTTTCCCAGCGTGTCTCTGCCCTCAGTGCTGTAACTGTTCTGTAAGTCTGAGTGCTGCACTTAGCGAAACCATGACAAACATGGATTTTGGCACGGAGCAGTTGTTCCAAACCGGACTGTCTTCAGACTCACAGGACTGACTCACCCATTCTTCCTCCATGGCTGAGCACACCTGGCGTGTGTCACGCACAGCCGCTGGCCGGCTCCCCGTGTCCCTGCAGGTATCCCTGTGTGCAGCGTAGGCACGACTGGAGTGGGAGTGGGACTCTGCACAACAACCTGCTGCAGTTAACAACCTCCTGGTGGAAGTTGATGCTGAGGATGGGTTTGTCCAAGGGCGCCCTTTGCCATGTTCCTGATGTTGCTCTGCTCCTGCCACTTTTTAGGGATGCACAGAGTGGCTGCTTGTGTGAAGTCTCTCCCTTCAGGGCAACAATACAAAAAGCTGTGCTGGGTCAGGCCGTGGGTTGTTTGGCCTCGTTTCCTGCCCCGTGGTGTTGGTTGTGGGTTCTTGGGGAGGTGTGAGAGCGAGAAAAGTCCACACTAGTGGCTGTGGGCATGGTGGGGTTCAATACCAGGATGTGTGGCACATTCGGCTTCCCAGTACGTGTGGCTATCAACACCTGGCCAAATCTTGGAATTTGCTGTCAATAGGAAGAGAGGGAAAATAAGGGATGGTGAGGGGTGAGATTGCTGAAGGGAGTGAGTCTTGGTTGCTTTACACACGCTGTTTTCCCTCCTGAGTTTCCTCTGGGATGCTGAAGCCTTTGGTCCCATAATAGCAGTGGGACAATGAATGTTTGGATGGAGGAAGCAGGTGTTAAAGGAAGGGGGGAAATGATTTATTTTAGGGGGAAGGGGAGAACAGGATGACCATATTTGACCCTTTCACAGACTAATTTCTTTTGGTTCATGAGCTTGTGCACAGCATGCTTCCTAATTGCTGAACCCACAAGTAAGATGGCAGCAAAACCGGGATTTGCTTTTTTTGAATTAATATCCCTTAGTGAGTCAGCCGAGGAGTGTGGCTTACGTGATGTACCTCTGGTGTTACGTGATGAGTTCTGTTGTTCTGTTCCTGTTACCATAAATCTTTCATTGCAGCAGCAGCAAGGCTGCGGTGCTGACAGCGCTGGACATCTTCGAGTCTGCACTTTGTACTTGGGAGTGCTGGTTTTTAATTGTTTCAAACCAGACTGGAGATGATTGAGTTTTCGTGTGACCTAGATTGAAAGTTTCTGTAGTCTGATCTGAAGGCCTTTGAGCTGGTGCAGAGGGTGATTCTGAGATAAAGTAAACGAGGCTGCATCACGTGTGGCATAGCAGATGTGTTTGCATCCATAGCCCAAAGACTTCCCATCCTGGGAGCAATGACAACACCCCATTTCAGTGGGGTTTTCAGCCTGTGCAGGAACCTCTCTTGAACATGGGAGTCAGTTTTTCCATCACTGAGTGTTTTGCAGCCACTCCACCCATTTTTATGATGAGTGATCATCGTCTAAGCGCACAGTGGATCACAAGAGGTGGTGAGCAAACCTTTTGTTGCATTAAATGTAAATGTTTATAGTTTCTCTTCTCCTAGCAGCTGCAGAGAAAGTAGGTTGTCTCAGCTGGGTAGAAAAATAAAGACTAAACCCCTTTTATATGTACTGCCATAAAAGAAGGCCTTGTGTAATAAATGTTCATTTCACAAGGTCCAGGTGTCTCTTTACCACTTTTGTGTGATTCAAGGCGAAATGTTGCTGCACATGTTTGTTAACTGCAGGTTTTTCTCTATTGTAGTGCAGATGCCAACAGGAAAATACACATTTGTCCTCAGACCCATTGTGGGAGGATGCTGGGGGTTGTGTTGGTACCCACTGTGTGGCTGCATTTAAGTGCTGGTGGCTCCTGCTGAGTTGGGCACACGAGTGTGAATCCATTTGTGCAGTGGGAGCTTGGGAGTCTCCAAAATTTGGAGCTGCTTTTCCACCCTGGCCAGAGCTAATTAATTTTGGAGGAGGCTTTTGGTTATGTAGCCTGAAGAAGGGTGTGTTTAGCATGGAGGCTGAGATTTGAGCACGTAACTAGCATAAAATGCTTTTAACTGGCTTATAAAAGTGTTTTCTTGTGTGGGTGCGTTTCTTGTCTCTCTGTGAGATGCTGATGGGAGTGGGGTGATGGGGAGTAGATTTCTTGAGAGCTGTTCCACAGTTAAAACAAGGCTTTGGTCCCTGTTTTCATGAGCAGTGTATTAAGCTAGAAAAAGAACTAGACCGTCATGTGAAGACCTTACAAGTTAAAACTGTGAATAATAAATATGTTTGCATGGATGTTAAGAGGATTAATTGTTTGTGAAGTGCATTGAAAGAATTAAAGAAGTTCTTAAGTGGTAACTGACTTGGTGTCACATAGGGCTGGTAAATTTGTTTCTCCTTCCTTCCGGTCAGTTTCAAGTTGTGTTTGTTGGTAGGAAATTTACCTGTCAGTCCCACACGTTTCCCTGTGTTCTGAGAATTTTGCAATTTCCCTATAGGCAGTAAGGTGTTGTGTTTTCAGATGGCATTTCTGAAGAAGAGCTGCTCTGCTGAATGTGATGTGCTTCCTTCTGCAGCTGGAAATGGCTCTACTTAAACCACGGGGTTTAGTGCTTAGACCTCCCTGGTTTTTCCTGTATCAGATTAGCTGGGATTTTGGCAGGACTTTGTGCTACTTTTTCTTAGCCAATCGACTTGCATGTGAGTGTTCAGTAACTTTCTTGCTTTATAATCTCAAAGTTCAGAAGTCATCGGATTCTCTGAGACTAATAAGTGATCCTATCCCAGCAACAGTTTATGGCAGGCGGAGGAAAGGAAAACACTTGAGTACGTGGAGAGCAAGTTTTGAAATGAAAATTCTAAACTGCTTGAGGAAGATGGAGGACCTGTGGCAAAAAAAGTGCTTGAAAATGTATACATCTTCCTGAAGCTACAAAGCATGAGTGTGCTTTTTACCCTTTCTTTCCTGGATTATTTGCAGGACCCATCCCCTCTGTGATGTCAGTTAATACTGAGATGGCAGTCAAACAGTTACTGTACAATTGCATTATATAAAAAGATTAAGCATTATGCTAAAATGTATCAAGTGAGTATAAACTTATCAAGCTTTTTAATACTCTGCTTAGAGAGTTTTAATTTTCCTCCCTCCTGGAACTAATTGGTAAAATCTTTGCCAATTTTTACTAAAAATCTAGTCTGATCAGTAGTACTGATATTAATTAAAAAAGAACAATACCATTTGCATAAATACCTGTGTATATTTATGCCTTGGGCTTGTGATATCTCAGTGCCAAGAGAAACTTAGGCCATTTTGGAGGAAACATGCTCTAAGTCTTGTTGAAGTTTTTTCTTGGGTAAGTGCATCACTTGGTGTTTGCAGTGAAGGAAATAAATTGGTTTCTTTGCAGGTTTGTTTTTGATTTTTATCTAAGTCTGAGCCACTGGGTACATTGAGGATGAAGAAGGAGACTTGGTTTAGCATTTGGTGGAAGTTGGGCTGAGGAGCAGGAGCTGTGGCAGCGTGATCGTTTTAACGTGGCCATGATGCTCAGCAGAGCAGCGTTTTAAACCCCCACAAAAGGGATGTACAACTCTGTCTACTTGTGACCTTGTTGCTTCTGGCTGGGTGGAAAAAAGAAAAACTGCCCACGATGGAGAGGAGAGAAAGAGCAGTTGGGATGCTGCTAGATGAAAGCCTGGCAGCAGTGGGGGATTTGGGAATACGCCCGAGCTGGGGAATGCAGTGTCAGGCTCTGGGACTGCGCCTTCCAGCCAGGGAGCGTCGCGGGGTGGCGGTGGCAGGGACCACCCTGCACGCTGGGAACTAATTGTCACCTCTACTTCGTGCTCAGCCTGGAGCTGTCCCCTGTTGAAGAGCAGCCTTTTGGGACACTCAGCAGCGTGCTGGGATGGTACAGAGTAATCCTGTTCCTGCCTTCCCTGTGACTTCAGCAAACTTGGATTCACTGCTTAGTGCGGGATGCTGAACCCCTGGTGCTTGATGTGCCAGATTCTGGGTGGAGCTGCCTTGGTCAGTGTCCTTGTCCTGCCAAGGGACAGAGGCAGGATCAGAGCAGACATTGATTTCTGTTTGCCTCTTTAAATTCTGTGTCAACTCCCTGATGTCTGTTATTCAGAAAATAAATTTTGTCTCATACATCCAACCCAGAAAAATGTGTATATATCCAGCAGCCAGGAAATTGAATGAGTCCTGATCTATTCTTAATTTCTTGTGTTTCCTGTGGTTTTATTGTTTGTGTTACCAGCCCTAATATTTACATACTTTTGAATGAGCTTTTCTTTTTTTGGAAGATATTGCTTTGTTTGTATGCCTTGCAAAACAGGTTCTTCCATTTCTTTTTCAAATAACCAAACAACTTACTTTCTCAAAGGAGTAGGAGGGAAAAAAAAAGGAAGATTATAGGAACCACCAAAGGGAGATATCTAAGAATAGATTTATTTTTTTTTTTTTTGGTTGATGATATGCTAAGATTTACTCTTAGCTTGCATCTATCCTTCCAAATGTCCTTGGGCTCTTTGAGAGCTTTGTAAAACTTCTTGCATGTGAAATTAAGTGCTTGTGGGTGCTTTATCTGAATAGCAGATGCATTTACAGTTGACATTTTAAATGCAAAGGTGCTTCCATGAAATATGCTTGTACGAACAAAGCTGTAGTCCCCACTGAAACCCCAAAGACACAGGAAGACAAGTCGGTGGAGTCTGCTGTGTTAATGTTTAAAAGTGTCTGCTGTGTTAATGTTTAAAAGTAGTACTGGTGAGTGTTGTTCATCTCTGTGTGTCTGGAAACTGCTGTAGTCCTTTTTTTCCTGCAAAGTAGGGAAGATTTCACATAGTCCCTGCCTTTCTTCTGGATGTGGAGGACTGATGGAGGTGATGTTCTTCAGGAGGTCTGTCCCTTGGTGCATCAACCGGCTGCCTTTTCCATGGATGTTTGCTTTCCTTTAGTAATCCTTTAGGAACTAATTTGAAATTGCCAGTTTTTTAAAAAACGAAGCGTTCTCCATAGAATTTGTGATCAGCCTTTAGTTGCAGGTACTACTGTTCTGTGTTGAATTTCCAGCTAATCTTCAAATATTTATTTCTTCAAAAAATAAGACGGAACTTCGGGATTTTTTCTTTCAAATATCTTCTGCTTGCCATGAAATAAAACCTATTTGCACGTTGATGAATAGTGGCTGGGGAGCCTGTCTGGTTCTGCAACAGGATCCATAAATAGCATTAGTGTCTGGTTTACTTTGGGAAGGAAGGTGTCCCGTTGTGGCAGTGGCAGGAGGGGAGCCTTGCACTCACTCCCAGTGAAGTTGCCCTGTCTGGGCAGTGTTCACCAGCACGAAACTTGGAGAAACATGATACAGCGGCTCTGCTGAGATACAGAACCCCTTTGAAAGCTCAAGAAAGTACTGGCATTTATAGAAATGGGTAATACTGGCCTTTTTATTTTCTCTATCCCTCTGCTGTGGGCTCAGAGAGGACTTGGAGGATCATAATATGGTGTGAAAAAATGTTTGCTCCATCACCCTTCCTATCTCACTGCAGGGAGCACCTTGGGACACGCAGAGCCATCGTTGCATGTGGTCCATGGCTAACGCTCCTGTGTGCTCGGGTGGATGGGGCAGCACTTGGAGTAGCTGTTCCAGTTGCCAGACTGGATCTGGCAGCTCATTATCAAGCCTGCTGGGTCTCAGGATGAGGTTTGGATGAATGCCTCTGAAATGCACCATTCCATCAAGGGTGTTTTCAGGTTTGGTCTTTGGAGCATTTGGTTTGTGGCACAGTTCCTGAAGGAGAAACTGTCCTCTGTGCTAGATCAAAAATCAGTTTCTTCTGGAAAATGGAAAGAAAATGTCCAAGTGCTTCAGGGGTGGCACAGTTAACCATGTCTGATACCCCAGAAGCAATCATGTGTGCAGAAGGACAATGGCTGCTAATTATCTCAAAGTGGATGAGGCTTGAGATGCTTGTGGCCTGTTCAGATGGCAGTGGGTGAAATGAAACCAGGCAGAGTTTCAGAACTGGAATAAAAAAGAAGTTTAATTTTCACCCCTTTAATGAAGGCAATGGTCAAATGCTCCCTTACTGCATGGTATTTTCCTTTTCTAAACTGCTGGTGGCACGGTTATTGCTGGTTGTTGTGAAATGTAAATAACACCAAGGTGGTGAACTCGGCATTCCCAGCTCCTCGGCAGCGCTGGTGAATGGAAACATCTGTGCAGGGCCTCTCCAGTTCCCTTCCCTCACACGGCTCCTACTCTGAGCACAGTGCAGGGCTGTTCGTGCTGCAAAGTCCTGCAAACCCTCTCCTTAACTTCTCCATGGCTGCACCTCAAAATGGAGGAAAATCTAGAGGGTGAAGTGAGTGATGAATGTTTTTTCCCTTCATGGGTGTTTTAGTGCAAGTCATTCAGATTTCTGGTGTCCCGGTGCCAGCCTGTGACATGGGACAGACCTGAGCTCGTGCTCTTGGCACAGTCCAGCTCTTGTGGTCTGTGCATCCCTTGGATTTCACTCTCAAATCACAACTCCTCGCTTGGCAAATGCTGAACTGTTCCCTGTCTCTCCCATTCAGGTGTACAAATAGGCTGTGGCAGGGTGTAAGCTTCACTGGAAAGGACAGGTTTGCAGGTTTGGGGATGGGTGATAGGGGTTGAACTATTTTTTTACCTCTCAAAGAGGAGTGGGAGCCAAAGGGACAACACAAAACTGCAGCAGCAAGTGCAGAAGGAGGGTGGGAAACCACCCTGGTAATTCACTTGGAGTTTCCTCTGAGCTTGGGTGAGAGGTCTTAGTAGGTTTTTACTTTTAGGGCATAAAAAAAAACCCAAACAAAACCAAAACCAAACAAAACCTCAGAACCTAAGTAACCATGTACATAATGCAGGAAATACGTAGTGTATGTTTTGTGATTGGGAGAGATAGTAACTGGGGCTTCGGAGCTTTAGGCTGGCTACAGGATGTAAATACTGCTTGTGCTGGTATGGGTGGGTGTTGTGTACCAGCTTCATTGACAGTTTAAAACTGACTTTGTAAACTTCAGACAGTGCTTTGAGCTTGTTTTCATTTCAGCTAGAGAAATTGCTATGACTTTTGTCCTGTTGGTGGAACTTGAAACTGAGATGTCCTTACAAGGTGTTTTTGTGGCGTGGTTTTATGTGGGTTTTTGAAAAAAAAATTAAATCATAAATTGTGCAAAATGGATGGGAGAGGGAATGGGATGCTCCTGTTCCTTTTTAAAGGCAGGAATATCAAATATTTTACTCTCTCCTTCCACCCCTTGTGTGTGTGGTGAAAAAGAAATGTCAGTTTTTAAACAGATCAAACATCTTTCTAGCACAGCATTGGTTTGAAGTGAGGCTGCACAGCCAGGTTTTGATGGGTTGGGGATATATTGGGTGAATTAATACGTCTGTCTGTGATGCATTTATGAAAAGTCTTTTGCATGTTTTTAAAGCTTTCAGTGTTTTTTTCCTTTGCTGTCAATATGTAAAAAATTATTTCTTTAAGGGAAACCTTAACTGCACTAGCCAGAGACTAATTCTGCATGCAATATATCCTGTTCCGAAAGAAGTCAGTTATTCTTAACATAAATTACATACTCAGAATTAAGTAAGATTAAAATTACAGTGAAGACAGGCTAATAAGGGTTTTACTCTGCTGAGGAATTTGACTTAAAGCTTGCGCTGGAGCCTGAAGTTGAATTTGAGCTGCCAGTTCAGCTGAAGTGTAAAATGCCTCCCAGTCTCAACTGGAGTAAGCTAATGCAGAGTTTTAACTGAATTACATTTTTCTCCCTCCTTTTCACTGGACAGATTTATAAAGTATGATTCTGATGATTTTACTCTCCCCTCTGAGTAGTACCAGAAGCTAATACAAATTGCATAATGGAGGGGTGGACAGCAGAATGCTTCTGTGATCTGCTGTGTCACTTCAGGATTTCCAACTCTGTAAATAACTGCTCAAGGCAAAGGTACATTAATATTATTTGATGAACAGGAAGTCTGCAAATAGCCATGGTAGTTTGCCACAGTTCCATTTGCAGTGGTGCAGGTTTTGAGCCTTACCCATAGCCAGGAAAACCAGTGCTTCAAACAGATAGATTTGTAGGAATGTGTGGATGAGGAGGTGGGATGTAGGTTTGAAGGAAAGTACATCAGCAAATTTGAATTTAAGGATTTAAAAAATGTAAGAAAAGTTTCAGAAGGTGTGTTGCTGATGGCACTGCTGCAATGGTTTGGCTTTGTAACAGCAAAACAAAACCATCCAAACCCCCATTTCCTCAGAAATGGCAAGATACCCTTCAATTTTACTTTTTTTTTAATGGATTATGGTTGTCTGGGATTAATGTGCTGCTTCTTCTGCTCAGGGCTCAGTGGTATTTGTTACTGTGGCAGTTTTGGCTCGTGCTTCTCACACCCAAATCTTTCCTCAGTTCATGTGATGCAAAAATCCTTTTCTTTGTTGTGTTGGTGACCAGAGCAGCCAAGTGTGAATCTCGAGCAGCTGGTTAGGTGACACCCCATGTCTCTTCCAGACAGTGAGAGTGTTCAAGCACTTCATTAATACTTTACTTGAGCTCTCTCAATGAGATGGCTGAAGGAAATGAAATACTGTCATTAAAATAATGCTGCCAGAAATGCCTGAAACCAACTATACTGGGAGACTGACTCATGCTGCCCTTGCTCTGGGAGCATGGCTGGATGCAGTGGGAGGGTATCCTGCTTTTTTTTCACCACTTCATGACCTCGTATCACCAGCCCATGAGTTTATTTGGGAACAGACTGATGAAGGAGAGAAGATGATATGCAAATGGGAATGTTTCTGTGGGTGATGCTCATAGCTGCAATAGTCCTGGAGTAGTTATTTTGAGAGGAAATCTTGGCTCGTGTTCATCGAGCTGAACTCCCGAGAGCGGCCTGTGAGGTGGAAGAAAAAGAGATGGGGAGAAAGGCAGCAGGTGGTGAGAGGATGTGTGTACCAGAGAAGTGAAGCACCACTCATATTCTCTCTTCCAAGCCCTCTTTTTTCCCTCCCTCTAGAGATGGCCATTATTTCAAGTGGGCCCTGAGGTTTGGAAAAAGGTTTGGGATATGTGTGAGCAGTAAGAATGCAGAAAATTGCTCTGCTGTGAGTAAACTTAGCATGGAAGTTCAGAACTGAGACGCATGGTGATGTGTTCACTTGAGTTTGGCTGTGAAGCTTTGGGGGACATAGCAAAATACTCATTGCCAGCCCAAATGGGGATATAAAAGTAAAGAAATACTTGTAAAAAATTGTCTCTGTCTTGCTGTTCCTGAGTGTTTCAGCTTTGGATGTTCTTGAAGAAATTGCTCTTTCTTAGCGTAAAAAGCAGCACTTAAGATATTTAGACAGAAGTGGTGCCGCCTCTCCAGAAAGGACTATTTGTATAAATGTTCAGAGTGTCCAGTTAATCTGGCAGGATGGTGACCAAGGCACGATACCGTGCCTGTGTGCGGTTACACTGTAATTATGAATGGTTTGTGCTGTGAGACAGTGTGATGGCTTCAGTGCTGCCTTTTTGTTATAAATACAGCGTCTTCTGGGCTGTATTGTTTAAAGACTCCTTTGGAAGCCTGATTTAATAGTGGAGCTGAGTGAATAATTCAAAACCTTTTTATCAAGTACTTGTTTAAATTCTTAAATGAGCTCACCATAACCTTTTTATGTACCCCTCCTGCATGTGTCATACAAATATTAGAATAATTGAGTTTTACTAGTGCAAATGTTTCTGTGAAGCAAATTTTTAGAGCTTGATGTATGACTGTTTATGGAAGGGGAATGTTAAAATCTCACACACTCTGCCTATGCCAGAAACTTGTGCTGGCTTAGGAAAAGGGTGGGGGGCGGGACCCTCGGCTTTGTTGGAGCAATCCTAACTGAGCTGGCTTGGCAGATGGACTTGTTTGCAGTTTAAAAACTGAACACATGCATTTAAAGGAATTTCAGCCGTTATCTCTCTTGCAGGCCATTCTAGAAACAGTAGCAGTACTTAGTTTAAAATATTTGCTTTTTTTCAGATAAGTACTATTTTGTCTCTTTTTCCTTTTCTCCCCCTTTTACATGAGATGAAGCAGCACATGCAAAATGCATCTGCTTAGCATCACTGAGCAGCTTAACAAAGGGATGCAGACCAGAGAAAATCCATAGTTACCTTCCAGGTTTCATCATAACTTGGCTTGAAGTCCAGTCTAGGCTGGAGGAGAGCCTTGCAGATAGGTAATTTGAGTGGATTTAGCGTGCCTACTCACATGTATTAATGTTTGCAGACTTGCTGGTGAAAGCTCATTAGTGTTAAGTCACTTCTGAGTACTGATGGTCTTTAAAAGGCAAAGGCAAGCCTTGCAAGCAGAATGTCTGCAGAGCTGTCATCCATTTGTCCTCTGCTTCTGAAGAAAAATGGAAGATTTAAAAATTGAAAGCCAGCTCAAGAAGCAGGAGTTGAGGATTACGCAGGGAGCTGGAAGATGCTGTTTTCTCAGTGGAGAATTATTGCTTAATTGGTTACAAGAATTTAGTCAAAGCTGTTTATTCTGTTTGCAGACAAGCCTTCTCCTGTGCATGCTCTGGCAGTGCTCTAACCTCCCTGGCACCGCTACGTGTGTGCTGCTGCTTCCCTCGGAGATGGGATGGAAAATCCTTACTCTCCCAGTGCGTCAGGAGTTTGCAAAGCCTGATTTGCTTGTGCAGGGTTTGCTTTCTGAATTTTGGATTTCTTCGCTGACTTTCCTCTCCGAACTCTGCTGCAACCACCTTTAACAGTTTAATGTTATTACTGCCCAGGAATGTGCTGAACTCCAGCCACTGGTAATGCCACATGCCCCTCGCAATGTGTGCAGAAATCTGGACGTGCAGCTTGCGTGGCAGAGAAACCACGACTGAAATCTTCCATTGCCTTCAGTCTCAGCTATTCCAAGTGTAACTACTGACAGTACAGATGCTAGAAACTGGGCATCTCTGTATCCATACCCAGGCCTGTAAGAAACATAAGGCGATCTTTAGAAGTAGGAACTTTTGGGGTCATTAAAAAACCCTGAACCGACCTCCAAACCCTGGCATGATCACACCAACCAACCTTGAGTTTGCAGAAGGCAGGCAGTGAAATGTAAGAGCCACGTAAACCTTTTCTTTTTTTGGCTTTCCTGAAATTGTCATATGTGTAAAGTCATATTTTCACTGAACAAAATGAGTTATATCCAGCTCTGTACCAGTGGGCTTGGGCCTCTGGTTGTGGTGTTCATGTAGTCTGTCAGCTTGAGTGGGAGGAGTGCTCAGACTTGGTGTGACTCCCTTGCATCAGCTGTAGCATTGCTGCAGTTGGGTTTTTATCAAGCTGAAAAGACCATGGAAAATCTCATTCATGCTTCTTCATTTCCTTGTGCTGCAGTGAGTATCAGCTCTAACTTGCCACTGTGGTTTCCTCAGACCTGAAAACAAATGGGAAATTTTGAGTGGACTTTTGCTTGTTTTTAATTAAATATTGGTGTAACAAGAGTTGTTTTGTGACAAGAAAGACCCAACAGTCTTACCAAACATGCAGAACAAGCAGGCTGTGTCTTGTCATCCATTACGACATTCCTGCTGTAGGAAACACCCTTTGTGCTTTGATAAATTTGTCCTTATTCATAGTGTGAAACTGCAAATGAACATGTAAAATTGCTTTTGTGCGTTGGAGATTTGTAATGGTTCGTTGTCCCCTCAGATTTGTCTCTGTGAAGATAGGGGAGCAATATTACCTTATTTATTATGGGGGGAATCTGAGACTGGGCAGCTTTTTCTGAGGTGCCCATCAAATCTGAGTGTTGGCAGAGTTTGCTGTAGTTTATGACTGAAGTTGATGGTTGCAACAGGCAAGATCCCAGTGCAGCACAAAGTGGGGAGAGCGGGTGCCAGCTGAGCTTTGCCTGAAGTGATGTGTCTGAAGGGATGCAGGCTGGGGTGAGAGCAGAAAGAGGCTGTTGTTTCCTTGTTCCCTGGTTCTTTGATCACTGAGAAGAAGTTATGTAACCGCTGAGCAAACTGATCTGTACAGTCTGTGCTCAAGTCTTGTGTAGTATATAAGAAAAAATAACATAAAGGAGGAACTGCATCAAAACAAGCTCTGGATTTTGTTGTAGCTCATTGCTTTTTAGTTGTATTTGGGTATTCTGCAGAGCAAGAGTTAATTTGTGAGCCTTATCTCAATTTACATAAGTACCACTGATACTTCAGCCTCCCTGTGGTGACCTGTGAACCATCTCTGTTGGGTCTTCATGCCATTCTACATTTGGTTATGCCCTCTTTCTGCCCAGCAGAGATTTACACTCCATCCTTGTCTAATTCAAACTGGTGCCTTTAAGTTTTCCCATATACATAATAGTGTATTAAAAAAAAAAAGTTAATTTTGCTTGTATTTCTCATTTAGCATTGTCAGAGGGGAAAACTGTTAAAGACTTGATGTGTATTTGGACTGAATGGAATAACAATGAGGTATAGCTGAGTTATTTTCTTTCTTTTAAAGCTGCTTGTGATTTTCTGCTGTGGATATTTTGATTCTTGTTTATTTTGCTCCTTCGTTTGGAGAAGAATAGTCTGGGAGAGGGGAAGGAAGGGGCAGGGTTTACCCCTGTAACCATCATTGTTAGCCCTAACTTCTGGTAGAGCTTCGCTGCTTTGGCTCGACCTTTTTAAACTTGAGAAATGTGTTTTTGTTTGCATTTCCATCTTGTTGCATTTAAAAACTCTTCTAACTATACCAGATTGTTTGAACATTAATGGGGGAATGTTTTTCAGAGACTTGATAGAGTTTCCAGGCAGCTTTATATCCGCCAAGTACTGTACTGGGCTCTCACTGGTGAGGTTTTGCTTGGTTTGCTGTAAGAATCTGCAAAGCAACTGTTCAAAATTGCTGACACATGTTAAGTAATGTGGAAATCACCATCTTACTCCATTGAAGTCTGAGAGCACTCTTGTCGACAATAAGAACAAGATCTGACCCTGAAAATGATGTGTGCACAGCCTCAATCTGGAGACCATTTCCAGTGTCTTCCCTCTGACTCTGGCTAGTTTATCCTTTTGGTCTTAGGTATTTTTAAAAATTATTTGCTCAACCTCTTAAAAATACCACATTCTGCCTCGTCCATGTATTTTTGAATTATTTAACCACATGTGTTGTTTGATGATGCCAAGTTCAGAGTAAAATCTCAGTTCTGTAGCTGAGCATCAGGAGAGTTAATGCTACTTCTAACAATAATGGTAGTGGGATAATGCTTATTTAATAAGAAATCCATCATCTTCCACCTCCCTCCTCCAAACCTGTAGTTTTCAGCTTTGGAGCAGCTGTAATCAGCCTGTACAACTTCCCTTCCTCCTCTCATGAATAAATCCAGCTACCTTATCTTCTCTATCGGAAAGTCTTCCCTGGCTTTAGCAGCCTCTGGAGGAGGGTATGAAAGGGGCTTTCACTGGCTAACAGGAAGTGAAATGAATGGAGGAACTTTTGATAATGCCCTGTCTGTCTGAGCGGGGGATCAGCCCAACTAAATTGCAGCAGATTAGTGAATGATAGTGCTTCAGCCGGGGCCAGAATTATAAGTTTTTAATCTTGGAACAAGCAATGATTTCTTCCTCCCAAACAGTGGTCAACTCCCTCTTTGATTTGGAGGCTTGCAGTCTTCCATATTCAGTTAGTTTGGGTGTGTGGTTTCTTTTC